>JAKOGI010002001.1:70000-152940 GCA_029747015.1 Carnegiea gigantea | reverse complement strand
CCTCTTCATAAGGAGAAGAAAGAAAAGAGTTCGATTTTTTCAATCCAAGCTCATTCGAACTGATTCAGTCTGTGACTGCAAAGTGGCGGCTTGGCTTAATCTAGGTGCACCCACCAATGGAATTAGAAAAGGTACATTTACTGAGTCTATTTAAGACATTCGTAGTGCTCATATGGAAGCAAGTCACTTCGCCTTCGTCCCTCAAGACCAACAAAGAGGAGTACAGGAATATTCACATGTTGTCCATCAACTACGCCTTTCAGCCTGATCTTAGGCCGTGACTCACCCTTTCGCTGTAGTACTTGAGACTCATGTCCTCGGGGACAACGGAAAAGATTTAGATCACTTAGCACAAAATTAAACTATTCTAACATCATTCTAAATTAATTGAAATAGTGAATAACTGAGACTAAAGCTTATAAACAAATCAAATTCTAAATATTCCCTAAATATTTATAAGTTATAATAACCTTCAAACTAGATGCACTAGCAAAACCAAGCTCGAGCATGTTGAGGTGAGAAGTCTAATTGAAGTTGGTGAGATAGTGTTGACAATTATGGAGCAACCAAAATCAACTATGAACCAAACGAATTAACTTTACTAAAATCAACCAAACTGAACTAGAATCAGCTAAAATTAGAGGACAATCAAAAACGGGAACATTCAACTGAATAAAGCATTTAACAAGCACATTTATGGATAATCAGCACCAAAACTGAACTGAATACCATAATAGCAGGGTAGGGGATGAAGCAACAGAACCAGAGGAATAGAGTAGAATGCAAGCCACAACTAGAACCTAAACATGGCACACTCGAAATCCATCAAGCTTCAAAATAATGATTCAGAATCAGCAATTCAGAGCCAAGCTTCGAAATCTATCCGACTTCTTAACCAAACCTCAAGCAAAATCAGGGGAAGGGAAAGATAACTAAACTGAGCAACTCAAAACCCAGAATCAATGCAATTCGAACCACAAATCGTCCAACAGAAATAGAAGTCAACAAAGCTACGATGACTCACCAAAATTTAGAACTGAAAATCGCACCTAGAATTCGAAATCAAAACTGAAACCAAACCCTAAATTATCTTTGTCCTGGTACTAGCTCTACAAGGAAAACAGAAACATATCATATTCTTAAGTATAGAACGGGCCCCCTCGTATGCAACCTATTCTCGGCGCCAGGATAAGATATATTAACAATCAATTAGGCACTTCATATAGGGGGACGGCTCACACTTACCCTTAGCAAAGTATCTCACTTCACAAGGCTTGACTTTTCCTTTGAATCCGTCAGAGGGAGTACTCCTCTTTTTAAGCAGAAGAAAGAAAAGAGTTCGATTTTTTCAATCCAAGCTCATTCGAACTGATTCAGTCCGTGACTGCAAAGTGGCGGCTTGGCTTAATCTAGGTGCACCCACCTATGGAATTAGAAAAGGTATATTTACTGAGTCTATTTAAGACATTCATAGTGCTCATATGGAAGCAAGTCACTTCGCCTTCGTCCCTCAAGACCAACAAAGGGGAGTACAGGAATATTCACATGTTGTCCATCAACTACGCCTTTCAGCCTGATCTTAGGCCCTGACTCACCCTTTCGCTGTAGTACTTGAGAGTCATGTCCTCGGGGACAACGGAAAAGATTTAGGTCACTTAGCACAAAATTAAATTATTCTAACATCATTCTAAATTAATTAAAATAGTGCATAACTGAGACTAAAGCATATAAACAAATCAAATTCTAAATATTCCCTAAATATTTACAAGTTATAATAACCTTCAAACTAGATGCACTAGCAAAACCAAGCTCGAGCATGTTGAGGTAAGAAGTCTAATTGAAGTTGGTCAGATAGTGTTGACAATTATGGAGCAACCAAAATCAACAATGAACCAAACGGATTAACTTCACTAAAATCAACCAAACTGAACTAAAATCAGCTGAAATTAGAGGACAATCAAAAACGGGAACATTCAACTGAATAAAGCATTCAACAAGCACATTTATGGATAATCAGCACCAAAACTGAACTGAATACCATAACAGCAGGGTAGGGGATGAAGCAACAGAACCAGAGGAATAGAGTAGAATGCAAGCCACTACTAGAACCTAAACATGGCACACTCGAAATCCATCAAGCTTCAAAATAATGATTCAGACTCAGCAATTCTGAGCCAAGCTTCGAAATCTATCCGACTTCTTAACCAAACCTCAAGCAAAATCAGGGGAAGGGAAAGATAGCTAAACTGAGCAACTCCAAACCCAGAATCAATGCAATTCGAACCACAAATCGTCCAACAGAAATAAAAGTCAACAAAGCTACGATGACTCACCAAAATTTGGAACTAAAAATCGCACCTAGAATTCGAAATCAAAACTGAAACCAAACCCTAAATTATCTTTGTCCTGGTACTAGCTCTACAAGGAAAACAGAAACATATCATACTCTTACGTATAGAACGGGCCCCCTCGTATGCAACCTATTCTCGGCACCAGGATAAGATATATTAACAATCAATTAGGCACTTCATATAGGGGGAAGGCTCACACTTACCCTTAGCAAAGTATCTCACTCCACAAGGCTTGACTTTTCCTTTGAATCCGTCAGAGGGAGTACTCCTCTTCATAAGGAGAAGAAAGAAAAGAGTTCGATTTTTTCAATCCAAGCTCATTCGAACTGATTCAGTCCGTGACTGCAAAGTGGCGGCTTGGCTTAATCTAGGTGCACCCAGCTATGGAATTAGAAAAGGTATATTTACTGAGTCTATTTAAGACATTCGTAGTGCTCATATGGAAGCAAGTCACTTCGCCTTCGTCCCTCAAGACCAACAAAGGGGAGTACAGGAATATTCACATGTTCTCCATCAACTACGCCTTTCAGCCTGATCTTAGGCCCTGACTCACCCTTTCACTGTAGTACTTGAGAGTCATGTCCTCGGGGATAACGGAAAAGATTTAGGTCACTTAGCACAAAATTAAACTATTCTAACATCATTCTAAATTAATTAAAATAGTGAATAACTGAGACTAAAGCTTATAGACAATTCAAATTCTAAATATTCCCTAAATATTTACAAGTTATAATAACCTTCAAACTAGATGCACTAGCAAAACCAAGCTCGAGCATGTTGAGGTAAGAAGTCTAATTGAAGTTGGTCAGATAGTGTTGACAATTATGGAGCAACCAAAATCAACTATGAACCAAACGAATTAACTTTACTAAAATCAACCAAACTGAACTAAAATCAACTGAAATTAGAGGACAATCAAAAACGGGAACATTCAACTGAATAAAGCATTCAACAAGCACATTTATGGATAATCAGCACCAAAACTGAACTGAATACCATAACAGCAGGGTAGGGGATGAAGCAACAGAACCAGAGGAATAGAGTAGAATGCAAGCCACTACTAGAACCTAAACATGGCACACTCGAAATCCATCAAGCTTCAAAATAATGATTCAGACTCAGCAATTCTGAGCCAAGCTTCGAAATCTATCCGACTTCTTAACCAAACCTCAAGCAAAATCAGGGGAAGGGAAAGATAGCTAAACTGAGCAACTCCAAACCCAGAATCAATGCAATTCGAACCACAAATCGTCCAATAGAAATAGAAGTCAACAAAGCTACGATGACTCACCAAAATTTGGAACTAAAAATCGCACCTAGAATTCGAAATCAAAACTGAAACCAAACCCTAAATTATCTTTGTCCTGGTACTAGCTCTACAAGGAAAAGAGAAACATATCATATTCTTAAGTATAGAACGGGCCCCCTCGTATGCAACCTATTCTCGGCGCCAGGATAAGATATATTAACAATCAATTAGGCACTTCATAAAGGGGGACGGCTCACACTTACCCTTAGCAAAGTATCTCACTCCACAAGGCTTGACTTTTCCTTTGAATCCGTCAGAGCGAGTACTCCTCTTCATAAGGAGAAGAAAGAAAAGAGCTCGATTTTTTCAATCCAAGCTCATTCGAACTGATTCAGTCCGTGACGGCAAAGTGGCGGCTTGGCTTAATCTAGGTGCACCCACCTATGGAATTAGAAAAGGTATATTTACTGAGTCTATTTAAGACATTCGTAGTGCTCATATGGAAGCAAGTCACTTCGCCTTCGTCCCTCAAGACCAACAAAGGGGAGTACAGGAATATTCACATGTTGTCCATCAACTACGCCTTTCAGCCTGATCTTAGGCCCTGACTCACCCTTTCGCTGTAGTACTTGAGAGTCATGTCCTCGGGGACAACGGAAAAGATTTAGGTCACTTAGCACAAAATTAAACTATTCTAACATCATTCTAAATTAATTAAAATAGTGAATAACTGAGACTAAAGCTTATAAACAAATCAAATTCTAAATATTCCCTAAATATTTACAAGTTATAATAACCTTCAAACTAGATGCACTAGCAAAACCAAGCTCGAGCATGTTGAGGTAAGAAGTCTAATTGAAGTTGGTCAGATAGTGTTGACAATTATGGAGCAACCAAAATCAACTATGAACCAAACGGATTAACTTTACTAAAATCAACCAAACTGAACTAAAATCAGCTGAAATTAGAGGACAATCAAAAACGGGAACATTCAACTGAATAAAGCATTCAACAAGCACATTTATGGATAATCAGCACCAAAACTGAACTGAATACCATAACAGCAGGGGAGGGGATGAAGCAACAGAACCAGAGGAATAGAGTAGAATGCAAGCCACAACTAGAACCTAAACATGGCACACTCGAAATCCATCAAGCTTCAAAATAATGATTCAGAATCAGCAATTCAGAGCCAAGCTTCGAAATCTATCCGACTTCTTAACCAAACCTCAAGCAAAATCAGGGGAAGGGAAAGATAACTAAACTGAGCAACTCCAAACCCAGAATCAATGCAATTCGAACCACAAATCGTCCAACAGAAATAGAAGTCAACAAAGCTACGATGACTCACCAAAATTTGGAACTAAAAATCGCACCTAGAATTCGAAATCAAAACTGAAACCAAACCCTAAATTATCTTTGTCCTGGTACTAGCTCTACAAGGAAAACAGAAACATATCATATTCTTAAGTATAGAACGGGCCCCCTCGTATGCAACCTATTCTCGGCGCCAGGATAAGATATATTAACAATCAATTAGGCACTTCATATAGGGGGAAGGCTCACACTTACCCTTAGCAAAGTATCTCACTCCATAA
Organism: Carnegiea gigantea; assembly: GCA_029747015.1. Lineage (NCBI taxonomy): Eukaryota > Viridiplantae > Streptophyta > Magnoliopsida > Caryophyllales > Cactaceae > Carnegiea > Carnegiea gigantea. The sequence goes on along the minus strand of JAKOGI010002001.1, from coordinate 147,742 downwards.
GGCTTGACTTTTCCTTTGAATCCGTCAGAGGGAGTACTCCTCTTCATAAGGAGAAGAAAGAAAAGAGTTCGATTTTTTCAATCCAAGCTCATTCGAACTGATTCAGTCCGTGACTGCAAAGTGGCGGCTTGGCTTAATCTAGGTGCACCCACCTATGGAATTAGAAAAGGTATATTTACTGAGTCTATTTAAGACATTCGTAGTGCTCATATGGAAGCAAGTCACTTCGCCTTCGTCCCTCAAGACCAACAAAGGGGAGTACAGGAATATTCACATGTTCTCCATCAACTACGCCTTTCAGCCTGATCTTAGGCCCTGACTCACCCTTTCGCTGTAGTACTTGAGAGTCATGTCCTCGGGGACAACGGAAAAGATTTAGGTCACTTAGCATAAAATTAAACTATTCTAACATCATTCTAAATTAATTAAAATAGTGAATAACTAAGACTAAAGCTTATAAACAAATCAAATTCTAAATATTCCCTAAATATTTACAAGTTGTAATAACCTTCAAACTAGATGCACTAGCAAAACCAAGCTCGAGCATGTTGAGGTAAGAAGTCTAATTGAAGTTGGTCAAATAGTGTTGACAATTATGGAGCAACCAAAATCAACTATGAACCAAACGAATTAACTTTACTAAAATCAACCAAACTGAACTAGAATCAGCTGAAATTAGAGGACAATCAAAAACGGGAACATTCAACTGAATAAAGCATTCAACAAGCGCATTTATGGATAATCAGCACCAAAACTGAACTGAATACCATAACAGCAGGGTAGGGGATGAAGCAACAGAACCAGAGGAATAGAGTAGAATGCAAGCCACAACTAGAACCTAAACATGGCACACTCGAAATCCATCAAGCTTCAAAATAATGATTCAGAATCAGCAATTCAGAGCCAAGCTTCGAAATCTATCCGACTTCTTAACCAAACCTCAAGCAAAATCAGAGGAAGGGAAAGATACTAAACTGAGCAACTCCAAACCCAAAATCAATGCAATTCGAACCACAAATCGTCCAACAGAAATAGAAGTCAACAAAGCTACGATGACTCACCAAAATTTGGAACTAAAAATCGCACCTAGAATTCGAAATCAAAACTGAAACCAAACCCTAAATTATCTTTGTCCTGGTACTAGCTCTACAAGGAAAACAGAAACATATCATATTCTTAAGTATAGAACGGGCCCCCTCGTATGCAACCTATTCTCGGCGCCAGGATAAGATATATTAACAATCAATTAGGCACTTCATATAGGGGGAAGGCTCACACTTACCCTTAGCAAAGTATCTCACTCCACAAGGCTTGACTTTTCCTTTGAATCCGTCAGAGGGAGTACTCCTCTTCATAAGGAGAAGAAAGAAAAGAGTTCGATTTTTTCAATCCAAGCTCATTCGAACTGATTCAGTCCGTGACTGCAAAGTGGCGGCTTGGCTTAATCTAGGTGCACCCACCTATGGAATTAGAAAAGGTATATTTACTGAGTCTATTTAAGACATTCGTAGTGCTCATATGGAAGCAAGTCACTTCGCCTTCGTCCCTCAAGACCAACAAAGGGGAGTACAGGAATATTCACATGTTGCCCATCAACTACGCCTTTCAGCCTGATCTTAGGCCCTGACTCACCCTTTCGCTGTAGTACTTGAGAGTCATGTCCTCGGGGACAACGGAAAAGATTTAGGTCACTTAGCACAAAATTAAACTATTCTAACATCATTCTAAATTAATTAAAATAGTGAATAACTGAGACTAAAGCTTATAAACAAATCAAATTCTAAATATTCCCTAAATATTTACAAGTTATAATAACCTTCAAACTAGATGCACTAGCAAAACCAAGCTCGAGCATGTTGAGGTAAGAAGTCTAATTGAAGTTGGTCAGATAGTGTTGACAATTATAGAGCAACCAAAATCAACTATATGCCAAACGAATTAACTTTACTAAAATCGACCAAACTGAACTAAAATCAGCTGAAATTAGGGGACAATCAAAAACGGGAACATTCAACTGAATAAAGCATTCAACAAGCACATTTATGGATAATCATCACCAAAACTGAACTGAATACCATAACAGCAGGGGAGGGGATGAAGCAACAGAACCAGAGGAATAGAGTAGAATGCAAGCCACAACTAGAACCTAAACATGGCACACTCGAAATCCATCAAGCTTCAAAATAATGATTCAGAATCAGCAATTCAGAGCTAATCTTCGAAATCTATCCGACTTCTTAACCAAACCTCAAGCAAAATCAGGGGAAGGGAAAGATAACTAAACTGAGCAACTCCAAACCCAGAATCAATGCAATTCGAACCACAAATCGTCCAAAATAAATAGAAGTCAACAAAGCTACGATGACTCACCAAAATTTGGAACTAAAAATCGCACCTAGAATTCGAAATCAAAACTGAAACCAAACCCTTAATTATCTTTGTCCTGGTACTAGCTCTACAAGGAAAACAGAAACATATCATATTCTTAAGTATAGAACGGGCCCCCTCGTATGCAACCTATTCTCGGCACCAGGATAAGACATATTAACAATCAATTAGGCACTTCATATAGGGGGAAGGCTCACACTTACCCTTAGCAAAGTATCTCTCTCCACAAGGCTTGACTTTTCCATTGAATCCGTCAGAGGGAGTACTCCTCTTCATAAGGAGAAGAAAGAAAAGAGTTCGATTCTTTCAATCCAAGCTCATTCGAACTGATTCAGTCCGTGACTGCAAAGTGGCGGCTTGGCTTAATCTAGGTGCACCCACCTATGGAATTAAAAAAGGTATATTTACTGAGTCTATTTCAGACATTCGTAGTGCTCATATAGAAGCATGTCACTTCGCCTTCGTCCCTCAAGACCAACAAAGGGGAGTACAGGAATATTCACATGTTCTCCATCAACTACGCCTTTCAGCCTGATCTTAGGCCCTGACTCACCCTTTCGCTGTAGTACTTGAGAGTCATGTCCTCGGGGACAACGGAAAAGATTTAGGTCACTTAGCACAAAATTAAACTATTCTAACATCATTCTAAATTAATTAAAATAGTGAATAACTGAGACTAAAGCTTATAAACAAATCAAATTCTAAATATTCCCTAAATATTTACAAGTTATAATAACCTTCAAACTAGATGCACTAGCAAAACCAAGCTCGAGCATGTTGAGGTAAGAAGTCTAATTGAAGTTGGTCAGATAGTGTTGACAATTATGGAGCAACCAAAATCAACTATGAACCAAACGAATTAACTTTACTAAAATCAACCAAACTGAACTAGAATCAGCTGAAATTAGAGGACAATCAAAAACGGGAACATTCAACTGAATAAAGCATTCAACAAGCACATTTATGGATAATCAGCACCAAAACTGAACTGAATACCATAACAGCAGGGTAGGGGATGAAGCAACAGAACCAGAGGAATAGAGTAGAATGCAAGCCACAACTAGAACCTAAACATGGCACACTCGAAATCCATCAAGCTTCAAAATAATGATTCAGAATCAGCAATTCAGAGCCAAGCTTCGAAATCTATCCGACTTCTTAACCAAACCTCAAGCAAAATCAGGGGAAGGGAAAGATAACTAAACTGAGCAACTCAAAACCCAGAATCAATGCAATTCGAACCACAAATCGTCCAACAGAAATAGAAGTCAACAAAGCTACGATGACTCACCAAAATTTAGAACTGAAAATCGCACCTAGAATTCGAAATCAAAACTGAAACCAAACCCTAAATTATCTTTGTCCTGGTACTAGCTCTACAAGGAAAACAGAAACATATCATATTCTTAAGTATAGAACGGGCCCCCTCGTATGCAACCTATTCTCGGCACCAGGATAAGATATATTAACAATCAATTAGGCACTTCATATAGGGGGAAGGCTCACACTTACCCTTAGCAAAGTATCTCACTCCACAAGGCTTGACTTTTCCTTTGAATCCGTCAGAGGGAGTACTCCTCTTCATAAGGAGAAGAAAGAAAAGAGTTCGATTTTTTCAATCCAAGCTCATTCGAACTGATTCAGTCCGTGACTGCAAAGTGGCGGCTTGGCTTAATCTAGGTGCACCCAGCTATGGAATTAGAAAAGGTATATTTACTGAGTCTATTTAAGACATTCGTAGTGCTCATATGGAAGCAAGTCACTTCGCCTTCGTCCCTCAAGACCAACAAAGGGGAGTACAGGAATATTCACATGTTCTCCATCAACTACGCCTTTCAGCCTGATCTTAGGCCCTGACTCACCCTTTCACTGTAGTACTTGAGAGTCATGTCCTCGGGGATAACGGAAAAGATTTAGGTCACTTAGCACAAAATTAAACTATTCTAACATCATTCTAAATTAATTAAAATAGTGAATAACTGAGACTAAAGCTTATAGACAATTCAAATTCTAAATATTCCCTAAATATTTACAAGTTATAATAACCTTCAAACTAGATGCACTAGCAAAACCAAGCTCGAGCATGTTGAGGTAAGAAGTCTAATTGAAGTTGGTCAGATAGTGTTGACAATTATGGAGCAACCAAAATCAACTATGAACCAAACGAATTAACTTTACTAAAATCAACCAAACTGAACTAAAATCAACTGAAATTAGAGGACAATCAAAAACGGGAACATTCAACTGAATAAAGCATTCAACAAGCACATTTATGGATAATCAGCACCAAAACTGAACTGAATACCATAACAGCAGGGTAGGGGATGAAGCAACAGAACCAGAGGAATAGAGTAGAATGCAAGCCACTACTAGAACCTAAACATGGCACACTCGAAATCCATCAAGCTTCAAAATAATGATTCAGACTCAGCAATTCTGAGCCAAGCTTCGAAATCTATCCGACTTCTTAACCAAACCTCAAGCAAAATCAGGGGAAGGGAAAGATAGCTAAACTGAGCAACTCCAAACCCAGAATCAATGCAATTCGAACCACAAATCGTCCAATAGAAATAGAAGTCAACAAAGCTACGATGACTCACCAAAATTTGGAACTAAAAATCGCACCTAGAATTCGAAATCAAAACTGAAACCAAACCCTAAATTATCTTTGTCCTGGTACTAGCTCTACAAGGAAAAGAGAAACATATCATATTCTTAAGTATAGAACGGGCCCCCTCGTATGCAACCTATTCTCGGCGCCAGGATAAGATATATTAACAATCAATTAGGCACTTCATAAAGGGGGACGGCTCACACTTACCCTTAGCAAAGTATCTCACTCCACAAGGCTTGACTTTTCCTTTGAATCCGTCAGAGCGAGTACTCCTCTTCATAAGGAGAAGAAAGAAAAGAGCTCGATTTTTTCAATCCAAGCTCATTCGAACTGATTCAGTCCGTGACGGCAAAGTGGCGGCTTGGCTTAATCTAGGTGCACCCACCTATGGAATTAGAAAAGGTATATTTACTGAGTCTATTTAAGACATTCGTAGTGCTCATATGGAAGCAAGTCACTTCGCCTTCGTCCCTCAAGACCAACAAAGGGGAGTACAGGAATATTCACATGTTCTCCATCAACTACGCCTTTCAGCCTGATCTTAGGCCCTGACTCACCCTTTCGCTGTAGTACTTGAGAGTCATGTCCTCGGGGACAACGGAAAAGATTTAGGTCACTTAGCACAAAATTAAACTATTCTAACATCATTCTAAATTAATTAAAATAGTGAATAACTGAGACTAAAGCTTATAAACAAATCAAATTCTAAATATTCCCTAAATATTTACAAGTTATAATAACCTTCAAACTAGATGCACTAGCAAAACCAAGCTCGAGCATGTTGAGGTAAGAAGTCTAATTGAAGTTGGTCAGATAGTGTTGACAATTATGGAGCAACCAAAATCAACTATGAACCAAACGGATTAACTTTACTAAAATCAACCAAACTGAACTAGAATCAGCTGAAATTAGAGGACAATCAAAAACGGGAACATTCAACTGAATAAAGCATTCAACAAGCACATTTATGGATAATCAGCACCAAAACTGAACTGAATACCATAACAGCAGGGTAGGGGATGAAGCAACAGAACCAGAGGAATAGAGTAGAATGCAAGCCACAACTAGAACCTAAACATGGCACACTCGAAATCCATCAAGCTTCAAAATAATGATTCAGAATCAGCAATTCAGAGCCAAGCTTCGAAATCTATCCGACTTCTTAACCAAACCTCAAGCAAAATCAGGGGAAGGGAAAGATAACTAAACTGAGCAACTCCAAACCCAGAATCAATGCAATTCGAACCACAAATCGTCCAACAGAAATAAAAGTCAACAAAGCTACGATGACTCACCAAAATTTGGAACTAAAAATCGCACCTAGAATTCGAAATCAAAACTGAAACCAAACCCTAAATTATCTTTGTCCTGGTACTAGCTCTACAAGGAAAACAGAAACATATCATATTCTTATGTATAGAACGGGCCCCCTCGTATGCAACCTATTCTCGGCGCCAGGATAAGATATATTAACAATCAATTAGGCACTTCATATAGGGGGAAGGCTCACACTTACCCTTAGCAAAGTATCTCACTCCGCAAGGCTTGACTTTTCCTTTGAATCCGTCAGAGGGAGTACTCCTCTTCATAAGGAGAAGAAAGAAAAGAGTTCGATTTTTTCAATCCAAGCTCATTCGAACTGATTCAGTCCGTGACTGCGAAGTGGCGGCTTGGCTTAATCTAGGTGCACCCACCTATGGAATTAGAAAAGGTATATTTACTGAGTCTATTTAAGACATTCGTAGTGCTCATATGGAAGCAAGTCACTTCGCCTTCGTCCCTCAAGACCAACAAAGGGGAGTACAAGAATATTCACATGTTCTCCATCAACTACGCCTTTCAGCCTGATCTTAGGCCCTGACTCACCCTTTCGCTGTAGTACTTGAGAGTCATATCCTCGGGGACAACGGAAAATATTTAGGTCACTTAGCACAAAATTAAACTATTCTAACATCATTCTAAACTAATTGAAATAGTGAATAACTGAGACTAAAGCTTATAAACAAATCAAATTCTAAATATTCCCTAAATATTTACAAGTTATAGTAACCTTCAAACTAGATGCACTAGCAAAACCAAGCTCGAGCATGTTGAGGTAAGAAGTCTAATTGAAGTTGGTCAGATAGTGTTGACAATTATGGAGCAACCAAAATCAACTATGAACCAAATGGATTAACTTTACTAAAATCAACCAAACTGAACTAAAATCAGCAGAAATTAGAAGACAATCAAAAACGGGAACATTCAACTGAATAAAGCATTCAACAAGCACATTTATGGATAATCAGCACCAAAACTGAACTGAATACCATAACAGCAGGGTAGGGGATGAAGCAACAGAACCAGAGGAATAGAGTAGAATGCAAGCCACAACTAGAACCTAAACATGGCGCACTCGAAATCCATCAAGCTTCAAAATAATGATTCAGAATCAGCAATTCTGAGCCAAGCTTCGAAATCTATCCGACTTCTTAACCAAACCTCAAGCAAAATCAGGGGAAGGGAAAGATAACTAAACTGAGCAACTCCAAACCCAGAATCAATGCAATTCGAACCACAAATCGTCCAACAGAAATAGAAGTCAACAAAGCTACGATGACTCACCAAAATTTGGAACTAAAAATCGCACCTAGAATTCGAAATCAAAACTGAAACCAAACCCTAAATTATCTTTGTCCTGGTACTAGCTCTACAAGGAAAACAGAAACATATCATATTCTTAAGTTAGAACGGGCCCCCTCGTATGCAACCTATTCTCGGCGCCAGGATAAGATATATTAACAATCAATTAGGCACTTCATATAGGGGGAAGGCTCACACTTACCCTTAGCAAAGTATCTCACTCCACAAGGCTTGACTTTTCCTTTGAATCCGTCAGAGGGAGTACTCCTCTTCATAAGGAGAAGAAAGAAAAGAGTTCGATTTTTTCAATCCAAGCTCATTCGAACTGATTCAGTCCGTGACTGCAAAGTGGCGGCTTGGCTTAATCTAGGTGCACCCACCTATGGAATTAGAAAAGGTATATTTACTGAGTCTATTTAAGACATTCATAGTGCTCATATGGAAGCAAGTCACTTCGCCTTCGTCCCTCAAGACCAACAAAGGGGAGTACAGGAATATTCACATGTTGTCCATCAACTACGCCTTTCAGCCTGATCTTAGGCCCTGACTCACCCTTTCGCTGTAGTACTTGAGAGTCATGTCCTCGGGGACAACGGAAAAGATTTAGGTCACTTAGCACAAAATTAAACTATTCTAACATCATTCTAAATTAATTAAAATAGTGAATAACTGAGACTAAAGCTTATAAACAAATCAAATTCTAAATATTCCCTAAATATTTACAAGTTGTAATAACCTTCAAACTAGATGCACTAGCAAAACCAAGCTCGAGCATGTTGAGGTAAGAAGTCTAATTGAAGTTGGTCAGATAGTGTTGACAATTATGGAGCAACCAAAATCAACTGTGAACCAAACGAATTAACTTTACTAAAATCAACCACACTGAACTAAAATCAGCTGAAATTAGAGGACAATCAAGAACGGGAACATTCAACTGAATAAAGCATTCAACAAGCACATTTATGGATAATCAGCACCAAAACTGAACTGAATACCATAACAGCAGGGTAGGGGATGAAGCAACAGAACCAGAGGAATGGAATAGAATGCAAGCCACAACTAGAACCTAAACATGGCACACTCGAAATCCATCAAGCTTCAAAATAATGATTCAGAATCAGCAATTCTGAGCCAAGCTTCGAAATCTATCCGACTTCTTAACCAAACCTGAAGCAAAATCAGGGGAAGGGAAAGATAACTAAACTGAGCAACTCCAAACCCAGAATCAATGCAATTCGAACCACAAATCGTCCAACAGAAATAGAAGTCAACAAAGCTACGATGACTCACCAAAATTTGGAACTAAAAATCGCACCTAGAATTCGAAATCAAAACTGAAACCAAACCCTAAATTACGACAACTAGAATGAAAAATGAAAAATACACTAAAATTAAACCTAAAAACTTGAAACTGAAACTTAATTAAAACCTAGAATTGCCTCTAATCGGGATTAAATAGGGGAGGGGATCTTTCAAACCTAGCTTTAACTCAATTTTGATAGCCACCAAGGAGATTACCAGAACCACCATTAGCAACCCAGAACACGGTTAGGCAAGGGAAGAGAAGAGCACGAACAGAACAGCGTCTCAGCCATGGTGAGTCTGAAGTACCGAAATCACAAAATTGTAGCTAATCGAAGAAAACAACTCTCTATTTCATGAAATACAACAAAAAACGTGTTCAAGAGGCAAAATTACATGAACCGAAGCCCAAAACTCTACCTAACAGAAAACCCTAATCCTAAAATTTGAAGGAGAGCATCTGAATTTCGAGGCCTTATTACCAAAATTGAACTAAATTAAACCTAAAACATGTCTAGCCTCTCAATGGCGCCGCTAGCTTCTGATATATACCCGAATCCTTCAATCTCGGCCCTTGAATCGAAGATGGCGTGGATGGTGGAGATGAGGGAAAGTGGTTGTTGATGAAGATGTTGCGCGGTCCTAGTGGATAAGGATCGTGGGAGCTCATGTCGTGAAAGAAGAAGCGAGAATTGCGGTGGAGGGAGATAAGAATGGTGGAGATTAGATGTTGGTGAAGAAGATGGTGGTGGAGGGTCGGGTTTCTCTAGGAATCCAAAGTTGAGAGGGAGGAGAAAGAGTGTGAGAGGAGAAATAAGGGGGGTGGGTTTTTTTAGCCGAGGTCAGTCAAGTGAGGCGCACGCGTGGGAGCTGGGGAGGAGTCATGTGCCAGGCATGCTTAGGGGAAAAGAAGAGGGCTGGGCCGGTTTTTTCTATTTTGGGCTGGTTTCCCTTTTTTTCAATGGCTCTTGGGTTGAATTCGAGTCAATTCGGTCCAATTTTTTATTCCCGACATTTCCGTCATCTTTTTCCCGCATTTCCATGCATTTTTTCACATTTATTCAAAACCTACAAAATAAAATAAGATCAAATAAAAAGCTTTAAAATATGATTATAACGAGCATAAAACATGTGTAAAAGTACCTTAAAAATGACACATTTTTGGAACGAACGAATACTCCCACGCCAAGATTTTGCTCGTCCTCAAGTAAAATAACTATACTAACTAAAAATAAAAAATAAGAAAAAAGAAAATCCTAACTCACTGTCGTAGGAATTACGGTTGCATTTAGCGTATGCAACAAGCCTTTTAAACCTCTCAGTCTTCCAAGTGGGCGAGTGAGACCTCGTGAGGATTTTCAGGTGACATACCCACAAAAATTATTCCAAAAAAAAAGAAAAATCTTTTTGGATTTTTTTCCGCTAAACTAATATGTATAGAATTTGGGAAAGGCATATACACATTCTAATCAGCTAAATCACCTATGTACCCAACTATTGACTTGCATATGTATAAAATGTACTTCACAGCCCTCCACCTCCTAAATGTCATCAGAGCACTAATTTTTCACCCATTGAACATTAAGATTCTGAATCCACCCTGGTGCTCGTGTGCAAGTATATCATCAGCCCAAGGCTTAGATTTACCAAAATTAGACTCAATCCCACTTGGCTGACACAACTACATTATTATCATACTGACTTTGGAAGCAAGCTTTCCCAGTAGCAATATTAGCTCAAAGCGTAACACTCAGTAGCGCATGTCTCAATGGGATACTTGTCATTCCAAATTTTATTCCATCTCTTTCATTTTTCATCTTTATTCATAATACACTTTGTTTTCATTTTTTTTTTCAAAGTAATCGCGCCACAAGCTAGTGGGAGAATAATTTATGGAAACCTAAGACCTAAATATAATGATGAAGGAATGAACAAGGAATGGATTACACATCTTTTATGAACAATTGAGGTTAGAATTAGACCTATCATGCACATCCTATTTATATACAAGCTAATAACCAAGGTATCGGGGATTCAAGCTAATCAGACAGAGTACAAACGTTCCCAAAAACAAAAGCAAAATCTTCAAAATTTTTCAAAAATGGACACCTTACCCCCACATTAAAACTTCACAATGTCCTCATTGTGGGAACTAAGGTACTAAAAAGCCAGCACAAACCAGCATAAAATCACAAATATATACAAATTAGGACACAAATAAAATCAAAAACAAAAACAAAACCAAAAACAAAACAAAACCAAATACACACATATTTACAAAAGCCAAAACAAAATCACAAAAGAAAAGCAAAAATAAAATTCTCTAAAACAAGCCAAACCTCAAAATAACCAAAATCAAAACCAAACCAAAACAAAATAAAACACAAACACAAAAATCAAAAAGAAAATAAAAACCAAAACCTAAAAGAAAACAAGCATAATCACCCAAAATAAAACCAAAACAAGACTAAGGGGCTACAAAACTAAGCATAAACAAAACAGAACAAGACTCAAAAGAAAAGAAACAAAACACAAAACCAAAACACACTCACTAAGACACTAAAAAAGAAATAAAAACAAAAGATTAAACAAAAAAAAGAAACAAACAAATGGAAACATAAACATAATCCTGGATATCTACAACTAACAAGTATTCACAAAATCAGAACACAACCAAGGGTGATCATAGCCCATACGGCTCAACATATCCTAAATTGCTCCTCAAGATTGGTCACCCGTATATTCACAGTCCTAAATATCCACAACTAAGTACAAAAAAGAAAGAAAAGAAATGGAAAAGAAAAGAAGGGATGGTGGAACGATCATACTAGGTCGGATACAGATTGTACCCAAACTATACCTCACGAAGATTATGCAAATTAGGCTTATGGAGCATTAGCCACTCCATATTAAGCTTAAAACCACTACTCAAATCAAAACTCGTCAAGCACGTAGCAGCTTATCAAACAACGAAGCCCAACTCTCAATAATATAGCAACAGTGAAAAGTAGTGAGTTGGAACTAGAAAGAGTACATCCACATAGTCAATAAAAGCACAGGTAAGGGCCCATTTCAGTTTATCAAACAGTTGGGCCCGATCAAAAAGGAAATGAACATACTCAGAATAAGCCAGTGTTGAGGTTATTGACCTAGAAACTATATCGGCATAAACGAACAGTCTAGGCAATATAGAGGGTGCACAATGCACAAGTCTGTTAAGTCCAATATGCGCATTAGTCTGGTCTAAAGCAAAGTTCTTAGTGGCAATCATCTCAGACTCAACAAATTCAGACTCGCAATATTCAAAAAGGAAGTCAGTTTGGATGGGATTAAAAGAGAAGGACTCATAATCAACATAAAAACATCATCAGAACTTCCATGGATATCAAACTCACTGGAAAAATATTCATATTCCAAATACAGAATATTATCATGTAATTTAAATAGAAGGTCAGGAATGATGGCATCAAAAGAGAATGAGTCATATTCTACATGAAAACCCACATCAAGACCTTCAGTAACATCAAGGTCACATGAAAAAGATTTATACTCTACATAAAGAATATCATCATCACAATCCAAAATACTGGGTACAATTACCTAATCACATAACTCATGTGAAATATCTTTAGAATCATCTAAATTATGAGGCTCAACTTCAGATGTGACGCTTATATCTAACTCACTAATAGTTTCAGATTGTTCACCCACATGAAATTCACAAAAATTTTTCAAAGTGGTGGATAGGTTGACATAAATTAAGATATCTTCAATGACATCTTTGAGTGAGCTAATGCAGGGTGCACAGTCTGATGATAGAGACGTAGGGAGGTCACTCTCTTGTACTAGATTAGGCAAAGGCATGTTTTCATTCAAGTCAGGCCTAGCAGAATAAGGGGGTTCAAAATCATCATAGAGATTAATGTCAGGTTTAGGAGATCCTAAACTAGAATTAATCTCACTACAGGTCTCCCTATTTTGGTTAAAACATGAAGAACAAGCAGCAATTCTCACTTTCATAGTCTCTATCCCTGATTAGTTATATCATTAATTTTCTTTTCAAAACTTGCACATGTAGCATCAACATAAGGACAAAAAGGACAAGTATAAGCATCATGATTAGGAGATTCACAATAATCACAAAAAATAGGAGACACACAAGAATAAGATGGGTCATATGAATTCACAAAGTGGTCTGAAGGGTGAGAATTAGCATGAAAATCATACTCTCCATGAGTTGAGTATCTAAAAGCCTCGTTAGCTTGATCAAATGCATAGGTTTTTCAAGCTAATTTTTTAAAGAAATCCCAAACCTCATTGTGAGTTTTAGATAATAATTCTATTAAACCTCCAGGACAAATTGACTCAACATAGCACCTTGACTCAATATTTAGACCCACAGCAATGACTTCACAAATTTTTTATTTTTGAAATTTATGATTTAGTTGAGCACGATAATCATTAAGCCTTGAAAGATAACGCCAGAAAGATTCATACTCATATTGCGGGAAATGAAAAACTGGCATGTGAAGTTTTAAAGTTTTTCAAGTTTTTCAATTTTTAGGGGTTTTCAATTTTTCAATTTTTTTTTGAGTTTTTGAATTTTCAAAATTTTTTTGTGGTTTTCAAATTTTTCAAATGTTTTTCAATTTTAGTGGCTTTTCCATTTTTTGTGATTTTTGAAGGTTTTGTTAATTTTTTTAGATTTTTGCTTTTCTAATTTTTTGGATTTTTGAATTTTTTCACGAAGTGACTAAACTAAGTAAAACAATACCAAAATAAAGAAAGTAACAATCAATACCAAGCTAAAGTTACAGAATGACCAAAACAAATCACTTAAACAAATCAAAACTAATAAACCAAATCACAACTAATAACAAAATAGACAAATCGAAGCAACGAATAAGAAAGGAGCTAAGAAAATAAAAATATGACCTAATCTCATACCGTCGTCCCCGGCAAGGGCGCCAAAAACTTGTTAGGTAAATTTAGAGTTTAGATAAGAAGGGGCACAAGTGTACAATTTTCGCTGTAGTACTTGAAGGTCGTGTCATCGGGAACAACGGAAAAGATTTAGGTCACTTAGCATGAAATTAAACTATTCTAACATCATTCTAAATTAATTAAAACAGTGAATAACTGAGATTAAAGCTTATAAACAAATCAAATTCTAAATATTCCCTAAATATTTGCAAGTTATAATAACCTTCAAACTAGATGGACTAGCAAAACCAAGCTCGAGCATGTTGAGGTAAGAAGTCTAATTGAAGTTGCTCAGCTAGTGTTGACAATTATGGAGCAACCAAAATCAACTATGAACCAAACGAATTAACTTTACTAAAATCAACCAAACTGAACTAAAATCAGCTAAAATTAGAGGACAATCGAAAACGGGAACATTCAACTGAATAAAGCATTCAACAAGCACATTTATGGATAATCAGCACCAAAACTGAACTGAATACCATAACAGCAGGGTAGGGGATGAAGCAACAGAACCAGAGGAATAGAGTAGAATGCAAGCCACAACCACAACCTAAACATGGCACATTCGAAATCCATCAAGCTTCAAAATAACGATTCAGAATCAGCAATTCAGAGCCAAGCTTTGAAATCTGTCAGACTTCTTAACCAAACCTCAAGCAAAATCAAGGGAAGGGAAAGATAACTAAACTGAGCAATTCCAAATCAATTCGAACCACAAATCGTCCAACAGAAATAGAAATTAACAAAGCTACGATGACTCACCAAAATTTGGAACTGAAAATCGCACCTAGAATTCGAAATCAAAGCTGAAACCAAACCCTAAATTGCAAAAACTGGAATGAAAAACGAAAAATACACTAACATTAAACCTAAAAACTTGAAACTGAAACTTAATTAAAACCCAGAATTGCCTATAACCGAGATTAAACAAGCCTAAAGCAGAACAACAAACTGAGCAGCAGGGGAGGGGGTTTTTCAAACCTAGCTTCAACTCAACTTTGATAGCCACCAAGGAGATTACCAGAACCACCATTAGCAACCCAAAACACGGTTAGCAAGGGAAGAGAAGAGCACGAGCAGAATAGTGTCTCGGCCATGTTGAGTCTGAAGCGCCAAAATCACAAAATTGAAACTAATCGAAGAAAACAACTCTCTATTTCGTGAAATACAACCACAAACGTGTTCAAGAGGCAAAATTACATGAACCGAAACCCAAAACTCTACCTAACAGAAAACCCTAATCCTACAAATTGAAGAAGAGCATCTGAATTTCGAGGCCTAATTTACCAAAATTGAACTAAACTAAACCTAAAAAAGGTCTAGCCTCTCAATAGCGCCGCTAGGTTCTGATATATACCTGAATCCTTCAATCTCAGCCCTTGAATCGAAGATGGCGTGGACGGTGGAAATGAGGGAAAGTGGTTGTTGATGAAGATGCTGTACAGTCCTAGTGGATGAGGATGGTGGGAGCTGGTGTCGTGGCAGAAGAAGCTGGTGGAGGGTTGGGTTTCTCTGGGAACCCGAAGTCGAGAGGGAGGAGAGAGAGTGTGAGAGGAGAAATAAGGGGGGTGGGTTTTTTTAGCCGAGGTCGGTCATGTGACGCGCACGCGTAGGAGCTAGGGAGGAGTCACGTGACAGGCACGCTTGGGGGAAAAGAAGAGGGCTGGGCCGGTTTTTTCTATTTTGGGCTAGTTTCCCTTTTTTTTCAATTTGTGCCAAACAACAAAGTGGCTCTTGGGTTGAGTTCAAGTCAATTCGGTCCAATTTTCCATTCCCGGCATTTCCGTCATCTTTTTTTTTGCATTTTCGTGCATTTTTCCACATTTATTCAAAACCTACAAAACAAAATAAAATCAAATAAAAACTTTAAAAATACGATTATAACGAGCATAAAACAAGTGTAAAAGTACCTTGAAAATGACACATTTTTGGCACGAACAAATCCCTGTGGACGAACCTTGCGGAGGAACCCTGCTGTTTTCGGGGCATTGGATTCTCACCAATGTTTGCCTTACTCAAGCCGACATTCTCATTTCCGCTTCATCTATTACGGCTCGCCCGATTCTTCCCTCGAAGTCGAAACACTCCCCTATCGATGCTTTTTTACATCCCACAGCTTCGGCAGATTAGTTACCCCTGTTCAACTTCGGCACTTAAGTGCTCAATCAGTGAGCTATTACGTACTCTTTCCTTAGTGGCTGCTTCTAGGCAAACTTCCTGGCTATCTCTGCACCCTTACCTCCTTTATCACTGAGCGGTTATTTAGGGACTTAGCTGGTGATCCGCGCTGTTTCCCTCTCGATGATGAAGCTTATCCCCCATCATCTCACTGGCCGACCTTGACCCCTATTATTTGGAGGTCATATATAACGTATTCAGAGTTTATCTCGATTTGGTACCGCTTTCGCGACCCGCACTAAAACAGTGCTTTATCATGCAATGTCCAGTTAACCGCTGCTCCTCACTTCATTTCAGGGAGAACTAGCTAGCTCTGGGTTCGAGTGGCATTTCACCCCTAACCACAACTCATTCGCTGATTCTTCAATGTCAGTCAGTTTAGGTCTCTACTTAATTTCACTCAAGCTTCTTCCTAGTCATGGATAGATCACCCAGGTTCGGGTGTATAAGCAGTGACAATTACCCTAAGAAGACTCGCTTTTGCTACGGCTCCGGCCCAACACCAAGCCACTGCTTATGAGTCGCCAGCTCATTCTTCAATAGGCACACGGTCAGAGCCACTCATGATCCTCCCACTGCTTGACAGCTTACGGTTTCACTCCCCCGATGGGGGTTCTTTTCACCCTTCCCTCATAGTACTACTTCGCTATCAATCACTCAGGAGTACGACGTATTGCCTTATGGTCCATGCTGATTTACACAGGATTCTAGTGCCCCATGCTACTCGGGTCAGAGTGTAAGCTAGTAATGCTTTCGGCTATAGGGCTGACGCCATCTAGGGTGCGGTACTCCACTGCTTCACCTAGGAGCACGACGCTTGTATTGCTCACCCACAACCCCGTTTTCACGGTTTAGGTAGCTCCCCTTTCTCTCCCTTCCCCATATTTCTTTACCTGGACAACTGTAACAACTTTGCAATTCTCTTCCGAAACTCTTTTCTTGACTGCCTATTATTTTATTAGCCTAACCCTGCCATCCCTTATTGGTTAGATAATCAGTATCCTCTTCCAGACGTTCAAGCTTGAACTTTGGCATTATCTCCATCGAAAAACTAGCCTTAGGAATCTTCATATAACGCGGATTCTTCATTTATTTTGGAAGAAACAATAGAAGCAAGGATTGCAGCACCGAATCGAAGTCGTTGACCTATCGATATTTTGCCTGGAAGAGGCACTGGAGGAAGTCTTCTATTCCCGTAACGAAGTGAAAGACAGATGACTCGAGCTATAAGCCATATGTTGCTTTTTACTCTGCCAAGGATCTCTCTATAAATCTATTTTATTCCTGTAGTCCTTTTCCTTATGGCACTTGAGAATGAAAAGGTCGACCAAACGTGATGCAACTAAGGATATTTATATACCACCACTCTCATTGTTGTTTGTTCGATAACTGTTGGGATCCTTTCGAAGGCTCTTTCTTAACTCGAAATCATTTTTGACTCTATAAGAACTCTTATGATTTGGTAGGAGATCCCTTTCCATGCCATAGGTGGCATCTTTAGTCTCCATTGTTTCTAATGGTTCCTATAAACAAGTAAATGGGTGAAGGTGCTATTGAGCTGATCTAGTCCCATTTGAAACAACTATGCAGAGTCAAGCTTTATCGCTATGAGTGAGTTGGTCTATGACCATTTAACTAAGTCAAGCCTCAATCTCACAAATCAGCTCATATGTGGTCAAAATCGAGCTTGTAAGTATGGCTAATGATAGTTACGTCTTGATCTCTCTATAAAGTCCTTAAATAGCCATATAAATAACTCGGTGGGAGTGGCCTTAGTTTACAATACTCTTTGAGTTCCCAGAGGGGATGTATCTATTAAGGAAAAGCCAATCATCATATCTTTGGGGTTTTCCCCCTTCAGTATCTCAAGAAATAGAATAGCATACAGGACCAACCATAAAGAAAGACTAAAAGATAAGTAGCAAGAGTTACGACTTGCACATACTCCACCCCAGTAGCTGCTTTAACGAGGGGTCTACGCCCATTCATGAACAGCGAAATTTAGAAAGGGACAGAAGTGAACTCTTTTGTCCCATTTAATAAAGGGAAATATATAGGTCATTAGCATTTTTCGTAGGTGACCCAGGTTAGTAACGGAGTATGGCATAAGTCTGAGTTCGCCAATTCAATTCCATCGAACCTCAAGGAAATCCCAATAGGAGATGTAGGTCAGTTGATTCACTTATATACTTAAGTTCTGTAGGGACTTCCTTTTCATAACAGTATAACAGAAGATGATGGATGGTTCACGGGGGTCATCAGAAACTTGATAGAGGATACATGGTAGGCGATTGGTCAGGTAAGCCGATGTTCTTACTATAGTTTGACATTTGCAACACTGAGAATAGTAGACTGGCGACTACTGAAGCTGTCTTAAAGTGTTGAAGGCAGAAGATACCCATTTAAGTTTAGCATCCACCTTTGCGCTCTGACGACTGTGCTTAGGATACGCTACGGGGAAAACAGACGCTATAGGCGGCCGAAGTCTTGAAGGATTGGGCGGCAAGCACACAGTCAATAAAGTGACGATCTAGCCGCAGTTACCCTGCATTTGCAAAGCAGATCGAAAAAGGAAGCCCAGACTTTAGGTTAAGATTCCAATGGAGATAAAAACCATTGGACACTAATTCTAAGGATTTAAGACAGAGTCTAAGAGAGAGATGGAGTCTTCTAGTTGAAAAATGACTTGGGAGACATTTTAAGATGACTCTACAAGTGTACGAAAATTCTTTAACAATTCAAAAACTTTCAAGCGCTAGATGAACACTTCAGGTATGATGGCGGACCCGTAATGGAACACTTCATATTTTAAGATGTGCCCCGGCATTACCAGCGTCTAGTCTGACAACAAGCAATTATTGGGCCTGCGTATGAGGCGTAAAAGGATAGATGGCATTACTAAGAACCGAAAACAGTGCAACTGAACCTTTGAATGAACACGAAGGAGCGTCTTCAATGAGACCTAGGGTAGTAAGGGCGATCGGAGTGAAGGTTCAGGTTGGCATACCACGAGAAAAACTTTCAGTTTAAGGATTTCGAACCCCAACCAACAACTATGGACATTTTCGGGGAGTAGCCCGCTGGACATTACTCAAGTAAGAGGGCTGCACATAATTAAGGGAGTCATTGAAAGGTGACTAAAACACCAGAAACAATGACTACCTGAGCTAATGATAGAGGCAAGAACACTTTTCGGCCAAGTCCCATTAATTAATCACAACGATATTTTGGAAATACTGCACGGACCCATATATATATAGAAAGAGAAAGAGAATCACCTTGATACTAAACTAGATTGAGCCTGGGATCCTTTCGAAAATGGGAAGATCTAGGATAGGCAGCCAACCTCTTAGAGCAAGCAATGTGCATAGACCAGGTGAGTAAGGATGTAGCTCCGTGGACCGTTGGTCGAGCTTGATGAGTGGTGTTATCACACCCTTCTCAAAGGAACTGTATGTGACACTAAATTGTCATATGGATCCATCTCGGAATCAAGGCCCCTCTTTCCTTGGACCAAGGGGCGTAGCAGCCCATCGGTATTTGGTCAAAAGTAAGCAATTTCTTTTCATTCATTCATTGATAAAAGGTACTTTTCGCTTTCTTTCAAGTCTAAGTGCTAGCAGTAGAATGACGGCGCCAGAAGAAAACCTCCGGCCTGCTTTTTCCCCACTACCTAATTGCGTTAAGACCATTGAACAAACTTGGTTAACGAACATGGTATATGCGCCGCTAATTCTGCGGCTTGTCAAGCATTTGACGAAGTAACACCATCCATTTCAAATAGGATTTGTCCCGTGGACACACCAGCAATCCAACCAGCAGGATTTCCCTTTCCTCTTCCCCTTCTAACTGCTGTAGGTTTCCTGGTAATAGGAAGATCAGCGAGAACTCTTACCCATATCTTATCATTTTTTCGAAATTGTTTGCTCATAGCACATTGGAAATGTCATATTATAGCTCGGGGCACTGCTTCAATGGCTCGATATGAAAGACGACCAGCTCGTAAACTTTTAGTGCCATATCTTCCAAAACCAAGTTGTGTACTGTCCGGTTTGCAACCTCTACTACATCTGGCCTTATGATATTTACTATATTTCGTGCGTTTCGGATATGGCACGTCCTTTTCATTTTTAACTATAAGAAATCCACACTTTGACACCAAAGATTCCGTAACGAGTAGATACTTTCGCAGAAGCATAATGGATTTTCTAGTCTAATACATCATAAGATGCTTTTCCATACTTTCCACATTCAGTTCTTGCAATTTCTGCACCTTCTAATCAACTTCAACAAGATATACAGATCCCCTCTATGCCCTTTTTCATTACTAATGAAATATTCTTTACAATTTGACTAAAAATTTTTCAAAATGATCTACTTTTGTTTTTCGATTTAACTGATATGTCTTGAGCAATCAGAGATGCGCTTTGATAAACAGATTTGATCTTTTTCAATTCAATTAAGGTAGATGTCTTTACTCTATTAGCTAAGAAAGATCTCATTTTTCTGACTTCGTTCAAATACGAGTTACACCCGTAGGGAATCCTTCTGTTTTTGAGTATGATCTCTATCATCATCTCTATTCCATTTATCAATTCTCTTATCCCCCTGTTATCTATGAATTTTTCTATCAATTTCATTACCTTATCCTTTCCCATGAGGTTCAACATTTTCTCCAACATTTTCTATCTATTCATTCCCTTGCATTTTTTGGAAATTCTTTAGAATTGACTCTTACTCCATCCCTTGGAAACAAGAAGGCAGCACCGAAGAAAGGAAAGAGTTGTATGTTGTTTTTTCTATCCCCCTCAAATCGCAGATCATTTTTTTTCAAATGAAGTGTGTCAAGCTCTTTTTTTCTTTTGTCAAATCCTTTTTCTCGTTGTTCGAACTTTTGAAAAAAAAGTCGATGCGAGAATGTATTGTTTGAAGACAGTTTCTTTCCTTTAAGCCTATTCTATTCATCTACGATGTTTCAAGCACTCCGAGATCGACAAAATGATGACAAACATTTACTGAATCGAAACGTATTTTGTTCTTTGTATTGAATAAGTATTGCATTACCAAATAATTGAAGGAAGCTCTGACTGCTACAAGTGCCCTTTTAGCTTAATGACTTTGATTATTTTTTTTTAGGTAACTTTGTTTTTTTGAAAAAGGAAAAGAATAACTTCGTTTTTTTGAAGGATTCTTTTTTTTCCGATCATAAATTCTATGTTATTTAGAACCTTTGTGTATTTTGGCTGCTTTAGTTCCCCGCTTCCCCGAAGTGATGATGAAAGATGATTCTTTGTGGATGTTGATTGGGCATGGTATCCATAGCCTTGCTTCTTTTTTTTCCAAAACCCAATTTCATTTTTCTTTTTCTAGTCGTCGAGCATGACAGACTCAACTCTTTTCTCGGCACAAAAGCCTAATACTTTTTTTCCTTCTTCTTGTAGACTGGAAAAAGAAGTTTTAGAAAGACATTCGATCTTTCCTACTTTCCCAAATTCCCACCACTGGGCAATATTCATTGCGTACTTCTTGTTCCTTTCGCATCTGGATTTTGCCCCTTTTTTCTTTTGTCGTGGACTATGGGGAATAAAGAAATGTATTACAGCTCCTTTGAAAATGAATAATAATAGACTTGCCGAGTCAAAAGCCAAAGGTGAGTCTCGTGGGTTGGCATACCAAAGCAAAATAAGATCTGAGGTTGATATATTGATAGACTAATTTACCATAATAATAAATAGATCAATGTTTACATTTTAAGTAGAAGTAGGAAGAACTCAAAGATAGGTCTTCTTTCATTCACCAATGCAGACTATAAGTGCTCTTCAAACCGAGCAGGATAGTGACCCATCACACGGCTCTTAAACCCAACCTATGGTGATTCCCTGGAGACAAAGTTAAAACCAAAGATCTTTTACCTTTTTCTTTGAGATATTCCTACCCGCAAATCAAAGAGTGACGCTGCTCTACATAGGCGATGCTTCTTGCTGCTATCCTTTGATTCTTCTAAGTCAAGTCCCTTTTGACCTTTTGCTCACGTCATCTTCCCTTATCTTTCCTAACGTTTAGAGAGTTCATCTACTTTGATGAAGGAGTACTCGCGGAGCACACTAAATGAATAAGAAATGGATAGTAGAGGAAATCAATGAATTCTTGATACCTTACTGAAAAAGTTAAAGCTAGCTTCATGTCTATTACACACTTGGATGTTGCTAAGAACTGAGGAAGAATGCACTCTTAACCTAAGTCGACCTACCAGGGAAGGAACTGGTCGAAGATCGTTCGGAGGGCTGTTTGCAAGACAAGGGGAAGAGGTAGTTCTCATTTGAAAGGAAAGGGAATGCGCACACTTATTATTAAGCATATGATATTCTATTAGTCATTATTTGCCTTTATTAATGCGCTCTAAGCGTCTGACCTACTAATAAAGTGTCCAGAAGGGAAAACTTTCTCAAAGTGAAGTTTTTCCCTTGAAGCTGATGAAAGATTAAGACTGACGCTCTTTACTAAACTAAGAGAATCGAATCTTATAAAGGAAAGGGATCTTTATTATGATCTTACGAATTAAGAACTCTCTTTACCGAGTTTACTGAGAGAGACTCAATCCATATCCCTATTAGTGACCATTCCTTTTTTTCTCTTGTATTAGTTCTGTGACAGCTTAAACTAGGATACATTGACAATAGGCTTTCGGTCTTCATAGAGATGGTATGCGTCAGAACAGCAAGTAGTTGCTTTGTCTCATCCGAGAGTCTAATATCTTCGTACTACTTTTTTTCTTTCAAAAGAACAAGAGGCTCCTTCCCTTTCATTGAATACCAGCTAGCATAGGTACTACGAGCCCTCTATCCCACTCATCTAACTTGGAGCATGGTTCATCGGTTCCACTGAAAACTATCAAAAGAAGAAGCGGAGCAGAGTGCGCTTTAGGTGCAGAGCATAAGTCTATTCTTGGATTTACCTTAACTCACCTATGTTAGAGAAAGATAAATTATTATAGATTCCATAGGGGGAGGCAGAGTTTAAGAATGAAGTCTATCCGAACAGAAGACGAACTTCTCAGATCAGCGTAAGCCTCTCCAGCTGAGCTAGGCGACGAGGACTAGAATGCGCTAGCAATCGGCACATATGACAGTGAAATGTTAGCCTTCTTAGCATGGTACACAACACCTTGCGTTCATGATATATACATTCAACTCTGCCTTAGAGAAAGGATCAAAGCACATGCACACAATGTTCTTCTCTCATGACATGCTATGGTCCCGCTTATCTTCCGGTGGTCTTCATCACTTAGAAGAAGTCTGGACATCTGCAAAGTACTTCCATACGCATTCCTATTTCAATATGGGGAAACAACTATGGGAAAAGACAGAAAGATTCGGCCATTGTGGGTCGCCCTCACTAAACCAAGAAGAAGAACTACGATTAAGCCCAAGTCTGACTGAAATCGGATTTCCTTTTCGTGCCATATATTATAGAATTAGATGAAGAAAAATCTGCTTTATATAGAAAAAAGATTTTCCCTTTTTCTTCCCCGTCCAATATGTGAATCGAAGGTCATCAAACAAAGAAAGAGATTTTGGATAAGACCATGTGGAATGATATGTTCTGTACGCTACTTTTTCCATAAAGTCTTCATACTTCTGAATGACAATCTCTGAGAAAGCGAAAAAATCACAGACATAAAAAAGATTACGTGAACTCACCAAGGTACCATGAAGTTAGTCTCATGCTTCAGGGCAGAAGGTTACAAAATATACAAAAAATTCTCAATTGTTAGTTCACCACAAGGCATGCATCAAAGGAAGCTATCCTATTAGCTATTGTCGCCAAGGAATCCAATCTTTCTTTTTTGATGAGATTTTTAGTTGATGCATAGGATTACTTTTTCCTCTTACGATATTCCTATGCTCCTATTTCATATCTTCTGAAGCTTGAATTACATTGTTAAGAGGGCCTTGGGGAAAGTACTTCTCAGGTGATGTAGAACCAAAGGGGGGTAGATTTGGCTCTCTTTCTTCCAGCTTGGCTTTTCTTTTCTCCTGTCTGATCCACCTAGCCCTTTTTAACACAAGCCTGGTTGGATGAAACCCGAGGGAAGGAGGAGGCTAGGTTAGTTGAAAGATGGTTATCAGTTCAAGGATGCAGGGTGACCCTGTTTTTCAGGGTAAGAAGGGGTAAAAGGATAAGAAGGGGTAGAGAAAATGCCCCCACCCAATGTTCGAGTACCAAGCGCTACGGTGCTGAAGTAATGCATGTCATACTCCGCTCGAACAACCTTCAACAAAAGGCTACCTGTACCCGAAATCGAAGTGGGTAGGTAGAGAATACCTGGGGGCGCGAAACAACTCTATGACAAGAAAGAGGAAAAATAGCCCCGTAACTTTGGGAGAAGGGGTGCCCCGCTCACCTGCTATGTACGATTAGCCAGCTTTGCGGTGGCAAAAGGATTAGACGTCTTCCCATGCTAGGGTTCCTTGCAGTCTGAACTCGGTGCTGCATTAGGTTAGGGAGCTGGGCGATAATAGCTCCTCCGCATCCCAAAGCGCGCTGCCCTCCTAGGCGCGCAACACTAAGCAATCCAAGCCAACCACATTACTGACTAATTTGATGATTTTTTGAAGCATCCGAAAACGCAGAATCAAGATCAGGGGTCGTGGCTATAGTTCAAAATCCAACTTCTGAAGAAGCCGAATCCTTGACTCAGAAGCTCTCGTTTTAGATTCAACAGAAGAGTAATCATCTGCTTTCGAACCTTACTTCCCTGATACCTTCCCTCTTTCCCTTGCATGCTATTGCGC
The DNA here is from genome assembly GCA_029747015.1 of Carnegiea gigantea. Lineage (NCBI taxonomy): Eukaryota > Viridiplantae > Streptophyta > Magnoliopsida > Caryophyllales > Cactaceae > Carnegiea > Carnegiea gigantea. The sequence goes on along the minus strand of JAKOGI010002001.1, from coordinate 122,857 downwards.
ATATAAAAGAATGCAAAAGTTTAAATTTTTCTTTCCCTTTTTTTTTGATGGTGTTTAGGAAGGGAACACGGGGTAAAAAGCCTTCTTTTTTTCTTTTTATCATCCTTAGATGAAATTTTCCGTCCAAGGTGCAAAAGCCCTGAGTGAACGAAATAAGGAGCAAAATCCCACTGAGATAGCCAGTCCTGGAAAGCCCGACTCGCACCCAACGTTAAGGTCCATAACGAGAGAAGAAGCTGCAACCATCAACGAATGCAATGCACACAAATACGTTGTTTGCCTTAGTGTTCGTAACGAATCCATTGATAGTTTGACAGAATGAGACCAAAGAAATAGGCATCAGTAAGGACTAGGCTTAGAGCTGGAAGGTGAGCACATAGGAAATTGACTCATTATAAGTGAAGTCGAGGTTGAATGCCAACTATGGTTTCGACAAGACTTGAAGCTAGGCCCGTTCTTCCTTGGATGCCTTGATGCCTTATGGAAGACTAAAGTCAATCTCGTAATATTATTTGACGATGAAATCAATAAGTTGGGAGCAGAATTTAACATATATGGAATCGAGTCCAATCTAGTTAACAATGTTGTTCTTAACCCTGAAGAATTCAGTGAACCTTCTAGAAGAAATACCCATTTTATGAGGCCTAGGTACATCTCAGCATGGCGCACAACTAACTTTTCTTTTGGGTTTATCCTAAGAAAAAACACGATCTTTGAAGAAATTGACCTTACCCTAATTAGCCAAATATGATACATCTTAAACATCGATAGAGCCCGCAATAAGAAGAAATATTTAAGCATTGAAAAAGAGGTATGAATAGTGTATTACACTTAAATACTACATGGACGGGTGAAAATTCCTAAACTATATCAAACATAGTTTTTCTGACACTGTAGTTAACTGGTATGACTCATTAAATGAGAAAGGTAAAAATGTATTCAGAACGATGGAAACACTAGCTACTATGTTCAAAAAATTATATAACAAAATCGAAACTGAATTTATTAGAGATAAACTTGATTCAGAAGAAAAAGCTAGAGAATGGCTAAGAAAAATGAATGACATAGAATTATGGGATATGAGATATCTGGAGAACTATATTGCTAAATTTAATCAATATTATTATAAAATTGGACACAATAAAACCATTTTTTGTATATTTTATGACAAACTACCATATCCAATCATTCTATAATCAATGAAAAATACATTACATGGCTTGAGAAAGCAGATATTATTAATACCCTTAGTACAAGAATTTCTTATATAAAAAAATGGGTCAATGATTAATGTCTTGATCTCCAGAAGTAAAAGAAAATGAAGAAATAATTTCTATCCTATTGGGATAATCCTCACTATTGGGGAAAGGAACCTAAGAAGAGAAGAAAAAAAGAAATTTTATAAGAAAAAGAGCTTTAGCAAGCAAAGAGGAGAGAAATAGAAAAGAAAATACTATAACAAACCAAGCCCTAAGAAACGAAGATTTTTTATAAAAGCTGCTTATTGTTCTGCGGGGCAAAATACCTGTAAGTGTTGGGCATATGGAGAACTAAGTCATTATGCAAACAAGTACAAAAATAGGAAGAATAACAAGATTATTGAAAGTTCGAATAGTTAGATTATTTTGAGCTTAGCGAGGAATAAGCACTAGATCTAGCCCTGAAAAACTATAAGAGAATTATTGAGATTATACTAGAAGATGAATATGAAAAAAGTGATTATGAAGAAACTAGTCATATGATGGAAAATAGCTCAATTAGCCTTGGTTCTCTTCAAAGAGAAAAATTTATTATAGATTATAAGAATAAAGATAGGTCATGGATATCTAGCTTTGCCAATCCTACAAAAATCAATAAGAAAAATGTAATAAAAATTGATGAAAATGGTAAAATTACCATTAAATCCCAATTATTAAGAAGCATGAGTACAAGATCAGAATGGGGAGAATGGTCTTCATCAGATAAAGAAGAGTTTAAAGAAGATGATATAATTAGTATGATCAATGGAATTAGAAGAATGAATTTTGAATCCGCAAGACACATTGTAGACCGAAGTATGAGTCCAGATAGAAAAGTTACTTGGTACAAAATAAGAACTATTAGTAATCCAATCTATGAGGATGAATTAGTCAAAAATATGACTATCGAGATATGCTATGAAGTCACCAGCACAAATCCTAATAGCATCTATATCCCAATAAATGTGTATTTAGAGGAATATAATATATATGAATTGTGTGCCTACATAAATAGTGGTTGTTCTGTCTGTTTTCAAAAAAGATCTTCATTTTCAGAATTCATGAGGAAAAAAGCTAAGAATCCTTTACAAGAAAGGGTAGCTGATAATAGCATATTGAGCCATAACAAAGCCATAGAAGGGCTATCTGTAAAAATAGAAAGAGTCCAATGCATTTTACCAGTTCTATGGGCTACTGATCAACCTTCCCATGATATGATTATTGAAAATAATTTTTAGAGGCTGTATTCTCTATGCACACAGACTGTAAACTAAATAATGTTCACAATAAATGGTCATTTAGTTCCTACAAACAAATTAAATAAAAACTTACATCCATCAGAAGATTGAGTTTATATGTAGCCAATGTGGTGAGAAGGTAATACCCACACAACATGAGATAGCACTAACAATCTATCTATTAAAGAGTAGATTGCTGAACAATAAGAGCAATTACGTAAAGCACTATACTCTGATAATCTTTTAAAAGTTTGGGAAAAGGAAAATACATTTGCAAAGATTACTTTGCTAAATCCTAACACTATTATCTGAGTTAAACAAATGTTGCATACACACCAGGATATCCAAGAATTTGATAAACAAATCAAAGAACATCTGGATAAAAGAATTAATCAGAAATAGCAAGAGTCCTCACACCAGTCTCGCTTTCATAGTAAGAAATCATGCTGAAAAAAAAAAGGAAATGCAATAATGGTAATCAATTATAAAACATTTAATGATACTATCTTTGATACTTATTATATTTCTAACAAAATAATCCTTTTCAATAGAATTCAAGGAGTCTCTTATTTCTCAAAAATGGATTGCAAAAGCGGGTACTGCAGATAAAAATGGATGATGAAAGCATTCCTTAACTACATTTAGTACCCCTCAAGGACATTATAAGTGGATAGTAATATCATTTGGTCTAAAACATGCACCTTAAATATTCTAAAGAAGAGTGAATAACATCTTTAAAGATCTTAATCACTGCTGCCTAGTTCACATTGTTGATATCCTTGTCCTTTCCAAGACTATAGAACATCACAAAGATGACGTCCTACTGTCATCCAAATATGCATCAATCATGATATTATTTTTGATGAGAACAAGTACATTTATGCTGAACAAGAAATTGAATTTTTAGATCTAGAAATAAAAGTGGGACAAATCATCCTACAAAAGCATATTCTAGAAAAAATAGAAAATTTTTCTGAGAAGATTGAAAATAAGAAGCAATTAGAAAGGTGTCTTGGATGTCTTATGTATGTTTCTAATTTTATTAGAAATTTAGATAAATTGAGAAAATCATTGCAGCAGAAACTCAAGAAAGAAATAAGTTGGATATAGACCGCTACCGATTTAAAGATTGTTTAAAATTTCAAAAAGATATGTAAAAATATTGAAAATCTTAATTTATCTAATGAAGAAGATGATCTAATTCTTAAGATAGATGCTACCAATGAGCACTGGAGTGCAACACTCAAAATCAAAGAATGAGAAAAACTCTGCAAATATTGTAGTAGAAGTTTTAATGAAGTGGAATGCAACTATCCCATGATAGAAAAGGAAATACTTGCAATCATAAGAAGAATTGAAAAGTTCCTAATCTTAACAGCCACAAAATCTTTTTTTATTCGAACTGACTACAAATGAATACTTGGTTGTTCTCTAAAAGCATTTATCAAACATGCAAGCGTAATGGACACTCCTACATTGACAATTATGATCTAACCAATTTTCTTTCTCTATTGAATACATACAGATATCAAACAATTCTCTGACAGATAGTTTAAGTTGAGAACTTGCCGGTAATCATCAGAGCAGAACTCCTGCCAAAAAAGGAGGAAATCCAAAATGAAATATCATTACTAATAGAATGGGTTCTCCTTCTAGTAGAATCCTTATTGGATATTCTAAAATTTCATACAAAAAGTAGATCATGCTTTAGTATGTTGTCTTTAGCCTATCTAATAGCACAAAGATTCAGCCTTTTAAAGTTGCGAATGAATTACTTAACGTGTCCTTATGAATCCAAGGAAAAAAAAGTCTCATGTTTAAGAAAAATGGTTCAATGATTGGTGTGCAGGCTGTATCAACTACTATCATAATTATTCTCATGATATTTGGGAGCCATAGAGTACTAAGATTTTCTATCCGGATAGATCTGGAGTTGGTTGTGTTAGATTTTCAGAAATTCAATCTCCCTAGATACCCCATTATGAAAGCCTGAGAATATGGACTGGAAGCTTATCTCATGGAAATATCAAATCCCTCACATTCTTCTTAAGATAAACTAAGTTTCAACAATACATGTTTAAAAGGATCCATTAGATTTTTAAATTTTTAGATGATCCAATAAAAATTCTATACATTAGAAGTTTATATTTGAGGTACATTGCGCTGTTAAAGCCTGTTATTAAGTATGAAAATCGAAAAGCCAAACCAATCTATTATCTTGGTAATTAGTTGATTTAGATGATCCCAATAACCAATGACAAGAATTGTTTTCAGAACGACAAGAAGTTAGTAATCCTGCTTTAGCAAGAGTCATTGGTTTTACAATATTTATCATCAAATGTGGGTATTAATTGAATAAGGAAGACCACTAATACATTGTGGAAACACCACTTTTATTTGTCATAATGATCTCAGCAAATGTATGAAGGTAGAAGGACCCATGATTATCTTTTTGATTTTGGAGTTGGAAAATTCTTATCAGAGAAAGGAAAGAAATATTTTTATGAATTATTTAAAAGATAGGATCTAAAGTATCTTTAACTTGATAAAAATTTTGATGATTATCTGGATAATGATGGACTGGAAGATATTATTGGAGATAAAGGCATGCAAAATCTCAATATAAATGACTAGTCTTGTCAACATTAAAGGCTCCAAAAAGTTGTTGCTCCATTGTTGTATTATTTTGTCGAGTGTCAAGTCAGTAAAATAATGTTATTTGTGGTAACCATGTGAGGATAGCTGTAGTCAAGTGCAAATATCAATGTGTACTATAGTAATTATGGTATCCTATGTAGTCTATCTCCTCTATAAAAGAAGAGGCTAAGTTCTGAGAAAAGACATGGTCATTTGAGCATACTTGAGCAAAAGAGAAGTCAAGATTATGCATTTCTCTATGAGCAAGAATCTCTGATGATCTTAGTAACTTATGCCCCTCTTCTATCCTCCATTGTAATATATATCCACTTTTAAGCTTTCAATAAAAGAAATTTCGTAACAGGAAACATTATTCAATCGAACCTTATGTCTTAAATATTATAATTTCTTGATTAAAATTTCACTATCCTTTAAATTATAAACTTGATTAGCGACTACGATATGAGATAGGAAACGAAACATATCTATGTTGTTTATGGTCAAAGGAAAGTGTGGTTGGAATTAGCACTCTCTATAAACTGGAAGTTAGATAAACAACCAGAGTCTAACGCCAGCTAAGTTCAGGTAATGGTCAAAACTCTTCAATTAAGTTTTATTATTTTGCTAAGCATGATGAAACTTTAATCACAGAAAATATAATATTTATAATATAAATAATAGATTGTGATAACTAGTACCATTAAAGTCATTATAAGAAGCTAAATCATTGAAAGAAGCATATTTTCTGAGAAAGCTAAAAAAAGAAAAGCAATATTACGAAAAGTACCCCATGTGGGCCAAAGTTAAAAAATTTTTAAAATTTCAGGTCAAAATAATAATAAAAGACCTAGGAATCTATTGCCCAAAAACATAAGGTACGTCAAAATTAGTTTCAAAAAGACAGGAGTCTAATAATAGTTGTCATAGAACTCAGGGTACCTGAGAGTTGGTAATTGCCAAAAAAATATATATATATATAAATTGATACATGACGTTTCTCACAGCAAGACGACAAATAATAACGTATACTATGAAGAAAGATTTGTGAGCAAAAGCTTCAACCATGGTACTCTTTATAGTAAATGCATCACATGAAGCAAAATAACAGATATCAACTCATGCCATCCCAGAATGGCATGTTGAGAATATTCTATTTGCGATAGGACATCCCCATCCAAGTTGAAATTGGATGTTGTCTACTAATTGCAGAGGCTTCCCTGGTATAAAATGATGCCCCAGTTAACATGCCATTAACATCACATCACAAGAATGCATCCTTCTTGGGCAGTTTGAGAACCTCATGTTGATTGTTGAGTTTGGCTACCTCAATTGGCGTTTTACCATCAAGGTTCTGAAGAGCACTGTACAATCACAAGGTAATCATAGTTCAGGATACCAGCAACACATTGAATCAACCAACAGCAGAGCACAGAAGCTAATTTTGGACTTACACAGAAGCCCCATTTTCTCCAGTAGAAGTGCTACCCATTCTTTACTCCCATACCCAGCTGCATAGTGGAGGGCAGTGTTTGTGTTCTTATCCAATGCATCCACTTTAGCTCCAGCGTCAAGAAGGACCTGGGCACACTTCACCTGAAATATGACAACTAATCATTGCCCTATGAAATCAAAATAAATTACGTTGCCTGCTTTAGCTTTAGAAAATTAGGTTCATGGTTTAGCCTTTGTTCTTATTTCTATCATCCCTTGAGGAACGCAATCAAATATTAGAAACATAGATAGGTATCGACGAAGATCTGTCATACCTCACCATATCTACAAGCAAAGTGCAATGCAGTCCTGCCTTCTGAATCTTCTTCATCTTTGTCAGCACCAGGAGCTATCATTCCGCAGACCCTACAACACAATAACTAGTTTTTAAGGTCTTAGATTGCTTTACAATAGACTGGAAGAAGACACTCCGACAAGAATTCAAACAATGACTCCGCAAAAAGAACCCTTGTTTTAACCACAAGCCATATTCCACTTACTGCAATTTATATAAGCTATGGCTTACCAAAATGTCAAACACTGTTCACCTAATGCAATAGATATGCAAGTTTCTTCTTCATTCTAGACCTAGATTTAATTGTGTCAAAATGTTAGCAACACAAATTTATCTTCCACTTGAGATTCTTGTTTTTTAGGGGGCCTATCATCACCTCCACATCGCTAATACTAGTAGTGTGATGAATAATTGACTCCTTTTTGTCATTCCCAGGTTCTGCCTCATCAAGCCCAGGCAACTTAGAGGATGTAGCTCCACCAGAAACTGCAAGACCCATTGCTTTACCCAGTTTTTCAAGGACTTCTTTATCATTCCAACACCTAAAATAATGGAAGTCGAGTGCAAATGGGATAGCAGAGGTAAAAGGGGAAGGGAATGAAAACGTAATGTCATATGGCAGTGGTCGGACAACAAATAAAATAACAAGATAAAAAATTAAACTTCATCATGGCCACAGGACCACCCTTCTCTCTCTCTTCTAAAATGGGCCCCTGAGAAGGATCCTCTTTGATACGTGTCATTCGTTCTTTGATAAGGTGGTCCCTTTGGACTGGATTAGCCAAATTCTCAAGCATGCTAAACGTTGACAAATCCTAGGAGAATATCACAAGTAGCATGTTTTAGGAGGTGTGCAACAGCGAAAACAAACCTTTTCTAAAAAAGAAGACGAACCTGCATCAAAGCACCACAAAGGCGCTCAGCCATGGCTATAAAATGAGGGTACTGTATTACCTGTTGCATGGTGGAATAATATTGATGTGTATCAAACTGTGGGACCGCTTCTTCAGCAGGAGCACCATGAAAGGTGTTTTGTAGTTGTTCATCCATCTGTTTGAAAGCATGATCTTTAGCTATTTGCTCAGCCAATTCCTTATTACTAGGATCGTGCATTTATCACAACAAATGAATAAAGAATTATAACCACAAGAATAGAAACCTAGGGAAATTTTAAAAGGCTATGTTATTTGGACTCTTCATTTTTTCTCCAGTACCGGACACTCGACACTCGGACATAGGCAGGAACACCTGACCCTTCAGTTTAGACCAAAAACGTACAGCATTTTCCAAAAATTGCCAAGCCCATGATACCCATGTCTGATGCTTCAACAGTAGTATAGTGGACTTCCAGTAACACAACCTAAATATCAAGTAACGTAAGTTATAATTAGATTAGGAATTAGTCACTTGTAATGATGCTATCCGTAGGGGTTTGCAAAAAAGAAATCAATCTCAATTACTAGCATTCTTTAGGGAAAATTTTGGAACAAAAATGAACATCATTACAAGAAATACCAAGTAAATAGAATGATAAACATATAAAATTGATTAAAAAAAATATAAACAAACACAAACAAACAGAAATAAATTTAAAAAATGTTAAAAAATTAATAAACAAGCTATAAATAACTATATATATAAATAAGTACTGAGTAATTGTCAAAACATTTAAATAAATAAATATAAATATATACACAAATAAATAGTAAATTACATATAAATAAAAAATAAACAAATAATTGTAGATAGTTTAAATACTTAGACATACAAATAAATAAACAAATAGACAATAAATGAGGTACAAATAAATTAACAAATAAATAAATCAATAAAACATTAGATAAATAAATAATAAATAAAGAAATATATAATAAATAACATACAAATAAGTTGAATAATTGTACATAAACAAATAAAGTAATCAATAGTTTAATTTCTATATATGCTATAAGTAAATGACAAATTACATAAATAAATATAAATAGCTAGAAAAATAAACAATAAATAGGGCACAACTAAATAAATAAATCAACAAAAGATTAAACAAATAAATAATAAATAACATATAAATAATTAATCAAGAAAACACTAAACAAACAAATAATAAATAATGTCTGCATAAATAAATAAATAAATAAATAAATAAATAACCTGTAAGTCTCTCAATAAGTAGAGATGTCAGCAAAGACAATGCCGCCTACATTTGTAGCCCCCAGACCCCGTAAAAGCATGACTCACACTAGGTGTCGTTATAAATAAACAAATAAATAAGTTGTCAATAAACAAATAAGTCAATAATTTAATATTTAATTATACCAAGTAAATTACAAAGTACATAAATAAATAATATAAGCACTCATATAATGCTGTTATAAATAGATTATAAATAAATAAACAAATAAGTTGCCAATAAACAAACAAGTTAATAATTTAATATTTAGTTATACCAACTAAATTCAAAAATATATAGTCAAATAAATAAGCTAAGCACTCATATAAAGCCTACGTATATAACTACACTTAGACTAATAACTAAAATAAAACATAATCAAAAATAATTTAAATAATGCATATAAATAAAACATAAAAGTAAATAAATAACTAAATATTCGATAAGTTATAAATAAATAATTAATAAAAAATAAATAAAAACATATTCAACAATAAATTAAATAATACACATAATAAAAACATATAAGTAAATAAATAACTAAATGAATCTCGAACAAGTTATAAATAAATAATTACTAAAAATAAATAATAAATAAGTTGAAAATAAACCAATACGTGCAATCAATAATTTAAATATTCAAGGACATCTAAACATATATACACACACACACATATACACACAACATACGTACATACTATTTATATGTATATGGGGGTGACTTTGGTAGGATGAGGTTTTGGGTAGAATGAGTAGAATGAGGTGATCAATAGTAATCAGTAGTTATTATTTCAATGACCGTTATTATTATCTTGGTGATCAACATACCTTTAAGGCAACCTTTGAAAATTTATTCAAGATATGTTGATCATCAAGATAATACGAATGATCACTAACACAATAGCTACTGATTATTACTGATCACCTCATCCTAGCAGTGATCAATAACCATTATTTCAGTGATCGTTAGTATTATTTTGGTGATTAACATACCTTTAAGGCAACCTTTGAAAATCTGTTTAAGATATATTGATCATCAAGGTAATACTAACAACCAGTAACACAATAGCTACTGATCACTATTGGTCACCTTATCATAATCATCATATACAAGACCTCACCCTACTAGAGTCGTCCCGTATATATATATATATATATATGTGTGTGTGTGTGTGTGTGTGCGCGCGCGCGCGCACGCGCGTGTGTGTAGAGAGAGAGAGAGATAGATATAGATATATAGATATATGTATATATATAACTACTAAATAATAAATGAATGAGTAATCAATAACTTAAGTATTTAGATAAATGTTAAAACATATACATCGGTGAATAAATACATATTAAGAATTGATAAACAAATAAATATAAACAATGTCCAGTAAATAAATATGCTGTAATATATATATATATATATATATAATATATATATATATATATATAGATATATATTATATATATATATATATATATAAACAAATACATATTAATAGACGACACATACATATAATCTGGATTGTAATTCGCCACAAAATTTTAGATAAATATAAATAAATAAAAATAAATAAATAAATATAAATGGACTGCAAATAGATTTTGGCATGGCTAAATCAATAAATTTTCAACAATTGGAAAACTTTCCATTTGTACATAGGAAATAACTCAACTTTCCACTCGTATAGGTAAATAGACAAAGCATGTAAAATAATAATAAATAAGTCAAACGCTTATTTTATTCTTAAAAATAAGTTACAAACAAATAAATTAATACAATAGATGCCAAATGCCATAATAAGAATACATAAATTAATTAATTAAATAAAAAATTATCTGACTAATTATATTATGCATTATACCCAGACTGCCCTTCTTTTCCTTCCATTATACTAATTATATTATGTCTCACCTCCATCTCCAAATTAAATTTATCGCACACAGTTCCCCTCATCTCTCTTCCATTTTTTGTCACAGCCTGCCTCTCAAGTCGGCAGCCCTCGAAGTCGATCATGACACTTGCATTATTGAAGGTATGGCGAGAAGCCCATCAACTGCAGTCCACTGTGAACAACCGTCCTACCATTACAGAAACCGTCATTAACCTAGTGCAAACGGGATCAACAACCACGGTGAATTGGATTGCAACCGACCGCATTTTAGATCACAGGCGAATTGCAAGATGGAAAGTTCCCGGACCACAGACACAGCAGGGAGTGCAGCTAAAAAAACGTAAATAAACACGGATACATACAGACCATAGTTGCCGGATTCTCTCAAACCCCTAGCGTACCGCGAACTGATTCGCGCGAACCAGAACGCGATACTTTAGCGTACCAATTCCTCAAATATGGCGAATTCAGCGAACTCATGTCCTACCACAATGGTATTGCATATTGTCATGGTCCATAGGCCAAATTTTGAAGAAAATGGAAGAATTTTTGAGGTTGCGATGAATGAGCAAGCTTTTTACAGAGTAAAACGAGAAGGGAGAGAGTGAGAGAGAAGTAAATAAGGATTAATGTGAAAATGTTGCCCTACGTGGAGGGGGGAAGAGGGAGAACCCTTATTATTAAATCATTTTATGAGTCTCTATAATATATAGAGTTTTGAATTGGAGGACTAGATATACTAATAACGACCCTCACGTATCGGATTCTCCACTATGCGGCGAATCACGTATCCGAATCCGTCCCCCGTACCGGAGCATCCCACGTTCCAGGCAACTATGATACAGACAAATAAATGAGTAAATAGATAAATAAATAAATAAATGTAAAACAAGTAAATAAGTTACAAACAAATAAGTAATTCAATAAATAAATCAACAAAATGTTAATATAATAAATAAGTAAATAAATCAACAAATCAATAAAATATTAATATGATACATAAATTTGTCAACAATTTAAATGCTTCAACTGTCCAAAACTATAAATGAATAAAAATACAATTAGATAAACAAATAAATGTCTAAATATGTTCATCATTAACACAAAAACTATAAATATGTACAGATTAGGAATTATATAATAAGTATAAATAAATAAATGAATAACTAAAATAAATAATGTTAAACAAACAAATAATGAATAATCTATTAATAAAATAATTAAATAAATCAATAAAGTGTGACAAAAACAGATAAATAATAAACAAGCTACGTTAGTATACTAACTAAATGAAGTAGATATAGATAGACAAACAAATGCTCCCTCCGTCCCACATTTATTGCAAGGCTAAGAAAACCGGACCGAACCAACTTGGACCGGGAAGCGGCCGGAGCAACGGTCCGAAAATTCTTTAAACCCGTTTGAGCCATCAAACCGGGAAAAACCGGTGAAACCCAGTTGTACCGGCTGACTCGATCAAACCGGCCCCCCCGCGATTGGATCGGCTTTTCCAGCTTTTTATAAAAACCATTTTTTTTTTTTTTGGGCCGTAAAGATTTCGGGTACAGCTCAACCCTTTAATAGCATCCTTGGCTTACCTTCTATGCTTTTTTTATAAGGCTACCAAGTTTGGGAATTTGCTCAAAATGATGATATGGGACTTCCCAATTCTCACCATCTAGCAGAACCGATATTTATGTAATAAGGATATTGTAACCACCTTCTACTCCATCAATGTGGGACTATAAATAAATTTCTTATTTCGCTTCTTCCTCATTATTTTGTACTTGTAACTTTTATATATTAGGTTTTAGTAATTTATGTTGTTAAAATCAAAAAATATTTTTTTCATCAAATATAATTTAATGATTTCTTCTTCCACATTATTTTGTAGTTGTTCATTTATTGTAATTTTTATTTCATTTAATGTTAACCATTGTATATTTTTTATTTATCATCAAACTCTTGTAATTTCTATATTCAAGCATGTCCAAATTATTGAACTCTTATATTGTTTTTTTGAAAAAAATTATGACATTCTAATTAATTGTGTTACCAAATTATTATATCTAAATTATTTTTTGTTCCCTTGAAACAATGTCATTTTAGGGGGTTGATTTTTTGGGGGGGGGGAGTGTGAATGCTTTATAGGTGATAAAAATGCACAAAAGCTTGAGCTCTTTTACAAAGCCTAGCTTTGATTACAAGCCCATGACTTTGCATTGTCTTTGACTTGCCTTCCATGCTTTTTTATAAGACTACCAAGTTTGAGAATTTGCTCAAATTGGCAATGTGAGATTTCTCAATTCTCACTATCTAATATAACCCATATTTATGTAATGAGAATCTTGTAACCACCTTCTACTCTATCAATGTACGACCATAAATAAATTTCTTATTTCTATTCTTCCCTATTATTTTGTACCTGTAATTTTTTTCTATTAGATTTTAGTTAGTAATTTGAAAAAAAATATATATAACAAATATATATAAAAAAAAATTTTCAAATTCACCGGATTGTGCCGATCTAATCCGATTTGACGGTAAACCGGATCAACCGATCTAACCCCGGTCTACGGTGTGACCGGTTGAACCATCGACCCACTCGATCGACCGGGTCGATCACCGGATCGGTTCTCTCAACCTTGATTCATTGTCCAGGCATCTATTTTCATATGCCCATTTTGTTGTCAAAGTTCTCTTTTACAACAAGCTTTTTCTATTTTCATTGGTTGAATAATCAGTTCCACAATGTAAACTGCATTAACTGCTTATTTCCATGCATTTTAAAAATTTGATTACCAATAAAGGATGTATGGAGTACATATTAAACAAGGTATAAATAAATCAATAAGTTCATTAATAGTTAAATGAGTTACAAATAATTTTCACAATGTAAACTGCATTAAATGCTTGTTTTTCGTACATGTTCAAAAGTTGACTACCAATATAGGACGGAAGGAGTACATAGTTAACAAGACATAAATAAATCAATAATTAAACACACTATGACCAAATAAATAAATAAACAAACCAATAGCCATAAATAATTTTATCAAGAATTAAACGAGTTGCAAATAATAAATAAATAAAAACAACCAATAGCTATAAATAATTTCATTAGTAATTAAACAAGTTGTAAATAAATAAGTAAACAAACATAACAAGTACGTTAAATAAGGCATAAATAAATCAATAAACATGTTGTAGATAAATAAGTAAACAAGCATAACAAGTATGTTAAATAAGGCATAAATAAACCAATGAGTATCAATAACTAAACAAGTAAATATAAATAGATAGTAAATAACTCAACCTATAAATAGATGTTAATAATATACATAAAAAGACAAAGCATGCAAAAAAAATGATGCTCTGTTCGTCTCACTTTTATTGTCATATTTGAATACTTAAATTGCATTATTTGGAATTTAAGTAGTCAAACAATTAACTTCGTAAAAAACTAAAAAATAGAAGTTTCAATTTAGGGATATTTTTTTAAAATATAAGTTAACCATAGTAAAAAGTACATTAATTAAGAAGTTGACTTTTTCAATTATGACAATAAAAGTGTGATAACGCTAGTAAATAAGCTAAACGCTAATATAAAGTATACGTAACTTAGCTAGGGATGGCAACGGGGCAGGTTGGGGACGGAGGGCATATTCCTCATTCCCGTCCCCACTAGGATCCCCGCTCCCAGTTCCTGTCCCGTTCCCCGTTGCGGGGAAAAAAATCCCCCCATCCCCATCCCCGGCGAGGCCCAAACGGGGAATTTTACCCGTTGTTTTTTTCCTCCCTTATAATACCTATTACCCCCAACGGGAATTTTTACAAGCCGTTTTTAGATGAAACTCCACGCAACACAAGTGAACAATTCAATCAACGTCTAAGTGAAACACAACCATAATTCAAGAACTAAAAGTTATACAACCATAATTCAAGAACTAAAAGTTTAAAATACAACCAAAGTTCAACAATCCTTCACCACGAAATACAACAATGCCAATAATTTAACAAAGAAACCCAAGTGAAAGTCATCTAGACGTTGGGTTCGTCTTCAATCTTACCATCATCATAATCAGCCGAAGGAGTAAGGCGATAAGATGTAAATTCACCATCGAAAATACATAAATTAAACAAATTAGTAAAAAAGATAAAAATGTTCTTTTATTTTAACTACAAATATATAAAAGAAAGAGAGCATACCTTCCGACTCTATGAAAGCCCAAATCCAATCTTTAACACACATCAAAGCTTCTAATGTCTTCGCATGTAGGCGGTTCCGATAAGGACTTACAAATCTCCCTCCTGTACTAAATGCAGACTTGGAAGCTACTGTAGAAACAGGCATAGCATAAATATTTTTAGCAATCGCAGCTAAAATAGGGCACCTCGACTCACATCCCTTCCAATAAGCCAATATATCAAAGGTATCCACCTCTGCAACGGTAGGTTGTTCCAAGCATAAATCTAACCTAAATTTTTGTTGAATCGGTGGACCCTTCTTAAACTTTGTGTTATATATGTGCTCCACCGTTCTCTTTCTATCGCCACATCCAACACCTTCAAAAGTCATTGTAGATGCATTTGTAGAATCACTAGAAACACTATGACCATAGCTACGACTATGACTTTCATTCATACGTTTGAACTTTTCTTGATATTCATTGAATAATGCATAACAAGTATCCTTGATCCTATCAACTTTGCTTTCCACATCAAAATCATAAATCATAGAAAAGTAACAATTCAACATTTCCAATTTATATCTAGGATCCAAACACAAGCAACTCCCATTATTCTATGAATTGTATCCCAATATTTCTCCCATTTGTCAAGCATCTTTCTTCCCATGGACTTGATTGTCACATTAGGATCATAAATCATCTCATCTAAAGTCATTTTAACATCAAATACTTTAGGAAAATAAATATTTGTGGTGGGAAACTTGGTGCCCGAAAATAATAGTCACTTCATAAAAAAACATCCAACTTGTCACAAAACTCCCTAGCTTTGTCCCACTCATAATCATTAGGCAAACATTTATAATTCTTTTCCCTTTTAGCCAACTTTGGAAAAACTTCCCTATACATCAAGGCCGTTTGTAGCATCAAAAATGTAGAATTCCATCTCGTTTTGCAATCAAGTTTCAATTTTTTTGAATAAGAAATACTCAAACTATCACAAACTTGTTGAAAAATTTCCTCCCTTTTTGGATGTTGCTCTCCAATATGCCACATTATCACAAATCTTTTCAATTGAACTATCAATGACTTCTAATCCATCCTTCACAATTAAGTTAAGAATGTGTTCACAACAATGCATATGGAAGAACTTACCCGGTAAACAGAGTGCTCTTATGTCCAATTGATCTTTAAGAATAGCAACTATAGCATCAATGGAAGAACAATTGTTCACCGTAAGAGAAGATAACTTTCTACCAAGATTGCAATCTGAAAAGCATTCCATTAATTTTTCCGAAATAGCCTCGTCAGTGTGGGGACATGGAGCATATGCAAACCTAGAGATATAAGAGAATGAAATAATTTTCATTAAAAAGTATAAAACATAAAGGAGTAATGACTATCTTAATCTTAAAAATTAAGAAAAGAAAAAAATACCTCAAAATTCGGCTTCGCAAGGTCCATGAATTATCAAACCAATAAGCAATTATGGCTATAAAACCACGCTTTTGATTTTGAGATATTCACATATCCGTAGTGACGGCCACCTTACTTTTGATAACTTCCCAACAATTTCATTGTTTTGCTTTTTTTCATATTCAAAAATTTTAATGATATCTTTCTTGAGAGTGTTTCTTGATATCATCTTAATAGTAGGATTGAGAGCCTTTGAATACCTTCTAAAACCAAGATGGTCCACCATAGCGAGAGGATACTCATGCATGATAACTATATTGCAAAGCTCCCTCCCTTACTTCCTCTTCATCATGCACCGGGTTTCCATAATTAAGCTTTCCTTTTTTATCTCCGGAAGTCTCTACCCTTCAACTTCTTTTGAGCAAAATCTTGGGCAATGTTTCATATTTCTTCATAGGGCAACTTCGTTGATGATCTCTCAAATGCTTAGTGCCATTTTTAGAAGAACCACCAAGTGCTTTCTTGTAATATTTACAAATGACTTTATCTATCTATGCCATCTCGAACCTCAAGAGTAAAATGCTCCCAAACGTCAGAGATAAATTTCCTTGTCTTTCCTCATGTTAATGTCGTCCCATCATCATCGGTCGCATTTAGTGTCCCACATGAACCAACATTGGTGTCAACATTGGTATCTGTTGGAGTGGGATTTCCAACTCCCGCATCGGACGCATCTTTGTTTGTGGAGCTTGGAGATGGACTAGATGGTCCACTAGCCATTACTATTAACCAACAGGAGCTTGCACAACAACTTGCAATCATCAGCAAAATAGGCATTAGGCAATTTGCAATCATCAATGAAAAAGGAACTATTAAACAATTCACAGAATCATCGTATGCAACAAACAATTGCAACATGAAGCATTCCCTCTCTTCTAACAAGATCTAGAAAAAAAATCCCAACGCTACCTAACAAAGCTCTAAATGGGACAGAATTTCCCGACATTGAGACAACAGAAACTCAATGTGACAGAACCTCATCCTAATCTTGTAACAACCCTAATTTGAAATTGAGACAGCCAAGTTCATTAATTAAGCTCACCCAGCTACTGAATTGCAAATTAGTCGATGATAAACATTTACTCGACCTCAATGCAAAGGAATAATCACATGCTTCAATGCTCTGCGAGCTAAATCGTGATACATGAACATCAACCAGGCCAAAAACAAAACGATGATGAACTGATTTCTCCAGAAAAACAAAAGCAAGAAGAGAAATTCTACAAGTAATAAAATGTAGTGAACGACATTTGGAGTTATACAAACAGACTTATAGAAAATGAAAATGCAACTTCATACTATCAGGCAATTGAGATGAAATCGCATTACATTAAACAATTATACAAACAAACATTAGCAATTATAAAAACACCCCAGTAGATTCGGTTAAAAAAAAAAAAAAAAAAGAGGAAGTTAATGGAGCCACTTACTGGCAGGGAGCAGTCGGCGGCGGCGAGAGTGTCTGACCGGCGGTAACAGCAGCGTCTGACCGGCAGCTGACTGGTGCAGGTGGGCGTAGTGGCTTGCGACTTGTCAGGAGTGAGGACGTGAAACTGGTGACTCAGTGAGGCCGTGAGGAGCAAAGGACTGACGGCGTGAGGCAGTCAAGCTCAGGCAGCTGCTCCTGTCAGCCAAACCGTGGAAATCAGAGAGAGAAGAGAGTAGGAAGAATGAGATTGAGGAATGAGGATTAAGAGACATTGAAAGAATCAGCCATTGTTTTATACACCTAGGGTTTTTGCCAAGAAAATTACAAAATATAAGGTTATTTATGTAATTTTAATTAAAAATGGGGACAGGGATGAGGATTTTTCCTCGGTTGGGGTATCGAGGACAGGGATGGGAAAGGGGATTTATCCCCGATGGGGAAATGGGGACGGGGACGGGGACGGGGACGGGGACGGGGACGGGGCTGACGCCGTCCCCATCCCCATCCCCGCGCGAGGATTAATTTTCCGCCCCAACGAGAACGGGGATTTTTCCCCACTTCGGTCAGGGCCCCGATGGGGATGGATAATCCCCAACTTTTTGCCATCCCTAAACTCAGCTTCGATAGTTAAAGAAAATTAAAAAAATCATAATATACATATAAAACTATGTACACAAAAAATAAATAAATAAGCTAAAAGCTTATAGTAATAAATAAGTGAAACACAAATATGCATAAGTAATCATATATCAATAAATAATAAAAGCATTCAATAAAATATACATTAATAAATAAACAATAAATAATAAATAAAACAACAAACAAGTAAATAATTTTAAATAGATATACAAATAAATATAAATACGCTATATGAACTTCATATATATAACATAATTTAGATAAATAATCAAAATAAAATAAATCATCAATAATTTAAATAAATATTAAGCATACTAAGGTTCTATTCTTTTCGTGATTTAATGGACCCAACCCACTTCTTCCTCCCCTCTTTCTCACTCCTTCCCACGCTTTTAAAAAAATATCACTCCTTCTCACTCTCACCCACTCCTTCCCACTCCTATATATAACTACTATTTTTTATATTTTGAAAACTTTTATAATTTATATGGAATTGTGTGTAAGAATAGTCTGATAATAATTATGAATAATTTTATTTATTTTTTGGATGTTAAGCAAATATTTGTTAGTCGTGCCAGAAATTCTAGATGAAAAATTTTTTGTTACATATATTGAAGAAATAATAATTTTTTTTGTGCATTGTTAAGCAAATGTTAGTTATTCGTAATTGGTATATGTTTAAGGTATGATTTTGTAAATGAAAGAGATGCTTAAATTTTATTTTTATTTTTTTTTCATTGGTTAAGAAATATTTGTTGTAGGTAACCAAAGCGGGAATTGTTGTTGCTATATGTGTAACAAATTTATTTTTCGTTCATCGTAATTGTAATTCGCGACAGAAATTACATATGTTTTTTCCAGCATAATGAAGGAATGTGTAAATTTTTTTAGCGTTGTTTGTAATTCGTGACAGGAAATGCAGATGTATGATACGTGTATTTTGAGCACATATTTTTTTCCGTGCGCGTTAGTAACAAAATATTGAAAATTCCTCCTAAAAATTGTAAATGATTGTTTTCCGTATACTGAGGGCGTGTTCTTTTTTATTGGGAAATATGGGTTGGTAAATAAGTGAAGTTGGTTGAAATTAATAGAAGTGCGTTGAAATAAGTATTTTTTTTGTTGAAGGGGGTTGAAGTTGATTGAAGTTGGTTAAAATGGGTTGAAACTCGTTGAAGTTAGTTAAAATAGTGAAAAGTAGATTGAAGTTAGTATTTTTTTAATTGAAGTTCATGAACTGGGTTGATGTGGTTTGAATTTAGGTGAGGATGTGTATTTTTTTCATTATTCATATTTGGTTAATATATGGAAAAAAAACATCCGCAATTTGTTTTATGAATAACGAAAATTACAATTTTTTTAGATAACGGCTACAAAATAATATTTCGTACCCGAGTCAACACAGAAAAATAATTTTTTCAGTTTAAAAATTTTTTATTATCGGTAATTACTATCACAAATAAAAGATTACATCAAAAAACAAAACATGTAACTTAAATCAACTCTCCTACTTCATTCAACTCTTTCCTAGTTCTCCCCACTTTCACTCCTTCCCCCCTCTTCCCACACTCCAACCCAACTCCTTCCCCCCTTTTCCACTCCCACCAATTCCACACTTACAATTTCCCAACAAAAAGAACAATGCCTAAGTAAATACATATAGATACACAAATTTAAATGATGAATAATAAATAAGGAATTAGCAATAAAAAATAGATATAATAGCAAATAAGTTGTAAACAAACAAAAAGGTTCATTGATAATCTAACAAACAAAAAGGTTCATTGATAATCTAAATATAGACACGTAGTAAGTAGATAATTTTTTTAAAAAAAAATTATAAGCAACTAACCAATTAAACAATAAATAAAGAGTAAAACAAATAAACAATAAATATATCTAATTCAATAAAGAAAGAAATAAGTTGTGAGTAACAAATAAGCTCACCAGCAATTTAAATGTTTACATGTTTAGATATCCTGTATGCAAATGGAAAAAATATATAAATAAATAGATAGATAAATAAACAAACAATAGTAGATAAACAAATAAAGTACAAATAAACAATTAAACAAGTACATAAATAAACGAGTAAATAAAATGTCAAACAAAACATAAGCTATAAATAAACAACTAAGTTCATTCATAATTTAAATATTTAGATATAAGTAAGTAAAAGATAAGCAAAATAATAGTAATAGATAGACATAATTGTTTAAAATTGAACTAGAGGGGAAAAACATATGTAGAATTAGCAAAATTTAAAAATAAAGTCAAATAACTTAAAATAAAAGGCAGCTAGGATGATAGACATATAAAGCTAATTAAAATATTACATAAAGAAATAACCAAAAAAAAATATAAATAGACACTAGTGAATCCGATGAGGATGTGTGAAGATTGGTACTGTAGATGGATTACCCTCAAGAGAAGCAAGTGAAAGCTAAAGAGTTGAAGAAGGAAGGAAACACACTATACAAATTGAAGACCTATCGATCTGCCGTTAATAGGTATGATAAAGCATTTCAATATCTATGTCTAGCAGTTCCTATGAATGAGCACGATGAAAAGTTGATGGAGGAACTTGCAATTCATATTAACTTGAATATTGCTGCTTGGTTAAAACTGAAAGAGTTTCAATTAGTTAAGCACCAATGTGATGTTATGTATTTTGATTCATGTAACGTTAAAGCGCGATTTCGAAGAGCACAGGCTTTATTAAACATGGGACTAAGTGAGAAAGCTAAACAAGACCTTCTTGTAGCTATTCAACTTGAACCCTATAACAGATATAAGGGACGAATATCTAGAGTAGAGGAGTTCTGTAATTTTTCTTGCAACAAAGTTCCTACAAGGGAAGTTCAAGCCCAAATATTAGAGTTAGATGGAGAGCAAGATATGAAGATAACAATTCCTGATGTTGAGGCTAAGGTTGGTGGGCCTTTAAGTACGAAGCAATGTCCACATGCAAACAATAATAAGGCCTTGGCAAAGATGCATGACAATGAAATGCACAGGTCAAATGTCGGGACATGTAAGGAGACATTTACCTATTATACTTCTATCCAAATTTCAACCCTCTCCAACGACCCCAACACATGTGTGGTTATTCAGGATTATGAAAGCATGAAGTTAGAGGAAGAGAGTACAAGTAATAGTCCTAGCATTGGAACCAGGATGGATGTGGATCTGAGAAGAACAGAGTCTACCTCCACATTGACAACAATGGCAAGTGTGGTGACTGAAGGCTATAATAGGTCTACAACCTCAACAGTACTTCCTTCCACCCCCGTATCTTAGACGACCAAAATAATCTTCAGCCATGCAGCAGGACAAACTGGGAGAAGCCCATTAAGATCTACGCCTCTCCAAAGCAACTTATAAAATGATTAAACAAGGAAATATAGTTGAGGTCTATAACAAGCATTCAATGGGCTACATGGTGGTCTGGGTTCACCGCTCAACTCTAGAGAACTCAAAGCAACAGGTCGTGGAAGAGGAGGCTCAAAGGAGTACTACGAGTCCTTACTTCCAATTTTCAACCCAATGTTACCAAGACAATTGGCCTCATCGCAAAAAGAAGAATAGAAGAATGCAACATAGACATACTCGAGTGCGCACATTAGAGAAAACACCTATCGTTGATCACAGGTATGAACCTAAGATGTTTACTCCTAACCTAATTGCTTGGTGCAAGGATGATCACCAGAATGGCAAAAGATTCAAACGGTGAATATGCAATGATGAACCTATTGACCAACTAATAGCACCAACAGCATTTGTGGAAAACGTAAGTTGGAGGTTGCACAGTTGGGCATCACCACATTGCTATGTAAGAAGCGCGTTCTATCACAAAGTGATAACAATGGGGGTTGTATCAAAAATTATGGCAATACTACTATGACGGTTGGGTCAATTAAGGATCATAATATGTCTGTAGCTTAGAGCTCAGGACTTCCCTAGTTTCGTTTGTTATTATGTTTGCTATACTTGCATTAACTTACTGACCAAAAAAAAGGACAACTAAATAAGAAATAAGTTATAAATAAATCATAACTCACTAAAAATATATATATACAAAGTAAAATGTCAAAACATGTACATAAATAAATACACACATACAGCAATAGATAAATAACAAATAAGATATAAGTAAATCATTTAAACAAATATACAAATAAATAAATAATGAAAATAAAGTTCATATGTATAAATAATGCAAATGAAGTTAATAAAGAAAATAAAATTAATAAAAATAAATGAAAATAACTTGACTTAGATATATAATGAAAATAAAAATAAATAGTAAATGAATATATAAACGAGAAAATAAAATGTCAAACAAATAAATAAATAAAAATAAGCTATAAACAATAACAAAGTTCATTCATAATTTTAAATATTTAGATATACTAAGTAAATGCCATCAAAATAAATAAATAAATAAATAAGTAAAGATAAACAAAATACAATAGATGAATAATGAATAACATATAAGTACGAACAAATAAGCTCCATAAAGTTCATATATATAACTTAACTTAGATAAATAATGAAAATAAAAATAAATTCATCAATAATTTAAATAAATATTTAACATACTACTTAAATACCAAAACATATAAATAAACATAGATACACAAATTTAATACCGAGAGATAAATAAGCAATCAACGATAAAGATGATAGATACAATAGTAAAGAAGCTGTAAACAAACAAAAAGGTTCATCGATATATATATATATATATATATATATATATATATATATATATATATATATATATATATATATAGCAACAAAAAAATA
Source organism: Carnegiea gigantea (assembly GCA_029747015.1). Classification (NCBI taxonomy): domain Eukaryota; kingdom Viridiplantae; phylum Streptophyta; class Magnoliopsida; order Caryophyllales; family Cactaceae; genus Carnegiea; species Carnegiea gigantea. The sequence continues at coordinate 99,362 of JAKOGI010002001.1, read as the reverse complement.
AATAAAGAGTTAAACAAATAAAAAATAAATATATCCAATTTAATAAAGCAAGAAATAAGCTATAAATAACAAATAAATTCACCAACATTTTTTATCAAAAACAAGTTCACCAACAATTTAAATGTGTAGACATACTACATGCAAATGGAAAAATAATATATAAATGAGAAAAATATAAATATATAATAGTAGATAAGCAAATAAACAATAAATAAAGTACCAATATACAAATAAATAACTAAATAAATAAATAATTAAATGAATAAATAAAATGTCAAACAAATAAATAAAAATAAGCCATAAATAAATAACTCAATTCATCCATAATTTAAATATTTAGATATACTAAGTAAATGTCATCAAAATATATAAAAAATAAAAATAAACAAAACAATAATTAAATAGATGTCATTAATTAAGATTGAACTAAAGGAAGAAAAAAACATATGCAGAATTAGCACACTTTAAAAACAAAGTCAAATAACTTAAAATAAAAAGTAGCTAAGAAGATAAACATATAAAACTAATTGAAATATAATTAATCAAAGAAAACAGATAAACACATATACGTCTATATAAATAAAGAAATAACAAAAAAATTGACAACTAAACAAGAACTACGCTATAAATAAATCATAATTCACTAAAAATAGATAAGTTCGTCAATAATTTAAATATTTAAATATACAAAGTAAAATGTCAAAACATATATCAAAACATGTAAACAAATAAATACGTAAAACAACAATAGATAAATAATAAATAGCATATCAGTATTTAAGAAAACAAACAAATGAATAAATAAATACAGAAACTTTAAATAAATAAATAAATAAATAAATAAAGCAAGAAATAAGATGCATAAATGATTTAAATATTTAGTTACACCAACAAATGTCAAAATATATAAATAAATAAATATAAATGAACAAAAATAAATAAAAAATAAAGAAACAAAAAATTCATAAACAAATAAATAAATAAATAAATAAAGAAATAACGTGTAAATAAATAAATAAGTCCATAAACACTTTAATTATTCAGTTACACCAAGTAACGGTCAAAATATATACAATAAGTAATAATCAATAAAGAATAGATAAATCAATAAGTTTAGTATTTAAATAAAGATAAGAAGTTCAATAAAAAATGCATAAGTAGATGAGCGTATTTTTCAACCCAAAAAAAAAAAAGTAGGTAAACGTATAAATAAATATAAAAAATTTAAGAAAATATACATAAGTAGACAAAAAATGAATAAGCTAAACACTTTAGACACAAATACACATAAGTAGACATATCTATAAATAAATAATAAAAAATTTCAATAAAATATACATAAATACACAAACAATAAACAATAAATAAATCAATAAATAAGTAGATAACTCAAACAAATAAATAAGTTAAACACTTAAATTATCTATAACTTAACTTAGATAAATAATGAAAAATTAAAATAAATTCATTAATAATTTAATTTTTTTGATATACTAAGCAAATACCAAAAACATATAAATAAATAATATAGATACATAGACTATTAAATAATAAATAATAAATAAGCAATCAATAATTAAAAAAATTAGGTACAATAGTAAATAAGTTGTCAGCAAACAACATGGTTGATTGATAATTCACAAAAAGATCGAAACAACCAAGCAACTAAGCAATAAATAAAGCAGTAAACAAATAGACAACAAATATATCTACCTCAATAACGAGAAATAAGTTGTAAATAACAAAATAAGATCACCAACAATTTAAATGTTTAGATATACTATATGCAAATGAAAAAAATATATAAATAAATAAATATTAGTAGATAAACAAATAGACAATAAACAGAGCACAAATAAACAAATAAATAAGTAAATGAATATTGAATAAATAAACAAGTAAATAAATAAATGTCTAACAAATAAATAAGAATAATCTACAAATAAACAAATAGGTTCATTCATAATTTAAATATTTAGATACTATGTCATCAAAATATATAAATAAATAAAGATAACAAAATAATAATAAATACATATTATCAATTCAGATCCAACAAGAGAAAAAGAAAACATATGCAAAACTAGCGTAATTTAAAAATGAATTCAAATAACTTATAATAAAAAGTAGCTAGGGTGATGAACATATAATACTAATTAAAACAAAGTTAATCAAAGAATATAGATAAACTAGTATGTAAATAAAGAAATAACATAAAAATAGGAAACTAAATAATAAATAAGTTATAAATAAATCATGATTCACTAAAAATAGATAAGTTCATCAATAATTTAAATATTTAGATATACAAGCTAAAATATCAAAACATAAAAACAAATAAATACATACACGCAACAATAGACAATAAATTTAAATATTTAGATGCATAAATTAAAATATCATAACATACAAATAAGTAAGCAAGTACAAAGGGCTGCAAATAAATAACTAAAACAAGAAATACGATGTAAGTAAATAAATAAGTCCATAGATAATTTAAATATTTAGTTACACCAAGTAAATGTCAAAATATATAAATAAAAATAAATAAACGAATAATTAATGAATAAGGTATAAATAAGTCAATAAGTTCATCAATAATCAACATCAAACAAGTTGCAACTACATAAACCTTTATATAACAAATGCTAAAATGAATAGAGTACTCACAATTGAGCAACCATGGATTTAAACTCAACAGTTAATCCTGTTTCAATTATTCACATTATTTTAAATTTTAAAACAATTAGAAATTAATTTGATTTTAAATTTTAAAATTCATAAAATTCACAAGTCTCACAAGTCTTAGGATCGAAACCTGGCTCTGATAGAAGAGTTGCTTCCCTGCCCTCCTTTGTTTTTTTTGCTCTTCAATTTTTCCCCCCGGACAGGTCCCAGGATCGAAACCTAGTTCTGATAGAAGAGTTGCTTCCCTGCCCTCCGTTTGTTTTTCGCTATTCAATTTTTTTATTTTTTTTCCTATTTCTGTTTGTCTATAGCATGAGGAAAAGCGTGATATAAGATATGTTTACTATAGAACTTGCCAATAATTGGTTGAACTAATTCTCTCCACAGACTTACTCTTTCATTGATTAATATTGTGGTCAATACCCTTGCGATGTAATGTTTTTTAATAAAAAGCAAAAGTTAATCTTATCAACATATAGTAAAAGAATTATATATCCATCTTTATAAGATAAGTGTAAAAATGAATGGCAGCCTAAGAATACTTCCCTCCCTCAATCAAAACTTCTCATTAATTTTGTCAAAATACTCAAACCAGTTAGAAATTAATTTGATTTAAAATTTTAAAATTCGTAAAAATTCACTAATTGATATCCCCCACTTCCCTACTTTCCCATGTCACCCTCTCTATCGTCAATAACTACCTAAAATTACATTCCCGCGAAGAGAAGATCGGGAAGATGTGAATATGGAGGACGGTTTCCAGTGAGGAAAAAATCATATTTCATTATCATTTTTTTGGAGCGGATCAGAATTAATTAGCAATCTTAGTATGTCATAACTTAAATCATTAATTTGTATTTACATACGGTATGTAAAGTATATTATATGATCATAAACTTTTATTCTACATTTTTTTTTTAAGGGAAAAATTACATTTCATCGATGAAGTGTGTATATATATATATATATATATATATATATATATATATATATATATATATATATATATATATATATATATATGCATATATATACATACATACATATATATATACGTGTGTATATACATATATATGTACGTGTGTGTGTGTGTGTGTGTGTATATATATATATCTGTAAGTGTATATATACATATATGTGTGTGTGCGTGTGTATGTATATATATATATATGTGTGTGTGTGTGTGTGTATATGTATATATTTACATACATGTACATAGATTGAAGGTTTTTTTTGGGGGGGAAAGAGAGAGATAGATGGATGTAAGAGAAGGCGGGGATGAGAAATAGAGAGAATTATCACCATTTTCATCTTCTTTAAGTATGTATACATATATATATGTACGTATATATATACATACATATATATGTACGTGTGTGTGCATATATATATATATATATATATATATATATATATATATATATATATATCTGCATGTGTATATATGCATATATATATGTGTGTATGTGTGTATATATATATGTGTATATATTTACATACATGTATATAGATTGAAGGTTTTTTTTGGGGGGAAAAGAGAGAGATAGATAGATGTAAGAGAAGGCGAAGATGAGAAATAGAGAGAATTATCACCATTTTCGTCTTCTTTAGGTACAATCTCTAATTTGAATTTTACTATTTAACTCTCATCCCCCTGATTTTTCGGCGAGTTTAGTGTCGAACGCGGTCCGACCGGCTTCGGTCGGCGTGGTGTCGTCTTCCTTGGAGCAGGCTGATAGTTTGGCGGCTTGAAACGTTGACGACTGGGATTTCGCCGCAACGTGGATAACGGTTTGATCATGGATCGGATCGATGCGGGAAAACCGAGGGTGGTGTTTCAGCCGGTGCCAACTCTCTAGGATGCCAAGAATGTTATTTCTGAACTGAAGGATGCACTTAAAAAGTAATTTCAGTCTCTAACTATCTGAATATTTTTTTATTTTATTAATTGGAGATATTAAATTATTAATTGTCGTTTGTTGTTTCATTGTTCGCCGTTTAGCCATTTGTTCGAAAGTTCTAATTCTAATTTCCAATCATATTTATGGCACGCTAAAGGACTATTACTATATGGGTAAAAAAATATGAAAATCCTAAATCTATTCAAGTGATGGCCGACTTATCTTTTTAATAATATTTTTTAATAGTTTATTATTAGGCATCGTGCAAAAGCACGAGTTTATTTTATTACGCATTAAGAAAGGGCATTGTGGTATATTTTAATTTCCTTTCTCAACATTATAGTAAGTATGCAATGGAAGTTACTTATAGTAGAAATTTAGATTGTGTTATTCCAAATCATAATTACTAATGGTGTATGGTGTTGAAATGAGCAACAATATCTTATATGTTTTATTGTTGAAATGAGCAACAATATCTTATATGTTTTATTGTTGAAATGAGCATCAATATTTTACATGTTTTGGTGTTGAAATAAGCAAGCATATTCCACATTTAATCAATTTTCAATAATTAATGAATTTTATTTTTTCAAAAAAGGGACAAATCTAAAAAATATTAATTTCCTATCTGGCGTTTATAATCCGAATTCAATGCAAAGAAATATATTCTTCAATGTTAAGTAAAACTTTAATTTTGAAAAACTTAAATTAAAACATAATAAACGTCTGACTTCCTATAAGGACAAATTTGATAAATATTGATTAGTACACAATATTAATTTTTACAAATATACAACATTAGAGTCTTTGTCATTGGTTTTTAAATTTTTAATTTATTTTTTAAAAAAATATATCTTAAATTTAAATGCTCCATGCATAGCACAGGTCCATACTAGTAAATAAATAAATAGATATAAATAGAAAGCAAATAACCGCTTGTAAATATATATGATAATAAGTATGTTTACACTGCCAAAGCATGTAAAAGCATAATTAGCATAATTTAAAAATTAAATAAAAAAGTCGACCAATCATAACAATTAGATAGCTATTCCTAAATAATAACAAGATAATAATACAAATAATTTAGCAAACATATGAAAAGAAGAATAAAACTAACTCATTAAAATTAAGGCTCAAATAAAGGAATACATTAACAATAGTATACCTAATATAAAATTAAGTATAAGCAGCATAATTAGAAAATAAATAAATATGTCAACCAATAATTATAAATAGCATACTTAGAAAGCAAATAAATATGTAGATAACTTGGTAATAAAATAATAAAATAATTAAATATTGAACATATAAAACAAACAATTCAACAAAAAAAAGTAAAAAACTAAACACAAGAAGCCATATAAAGATAACTGAACTATTAAATTAATTTGAATAGATTTAAAAAATAATTTTTTAAAAATAAACAAATATCGAAATAAAAAATAAATAAACAAGATTCAATAAAACAAATATATAACTATGGTAACTATGGAGCAATAAGTTAATAAAATAAAGTTAAGGGTATATAACAAAATACAAGAACATACCAGCAAAAAAAATTAAACACACAAAAATTAACTAAATCGTAGTTGTTTTAAGTTGTAGTTTATCCAAAGGTTATTGGATTCTAATAATCTGAACTTTAAGCGGTTATTAATAATCTAATCTAGAGAAATAGCTCAAAATATTTCCACCTTTTGAGATATTTATGTTCAATATTACAGGGGTAATTTAGATTGTATTTTTGAAATAATTCCAAGTATACATTCATTTACGAGTTCAAAATTGTTTAAAAACAAAACATAAAGTCATGTTTGCAATACTGAAAATAAATAACTCAAAAAGTGGGGATGTTCGCCATCATTTCTTCATGTCAAATTTTTGGAGTCCCAATACCCCACAATTCAAATGACCAAAATCCAAAAACGCTTTATTTAAACTTAAATAATTAATTATTAAAATGACAAATGTATAAAATAAGCAAATAAAAAATAAATAGACAAAATGCACTTAAGTGACCATACACTAAAACCCATGAAGAAATGAATTATTGAATTAAATAAATACTAATTAATAATCGAGCAGTTAAAAAATAGATAAAAATAAATAATATATAAATATAAATAATAATCAGAACAAAAAAACAATAGATAAATGATGCCCAACATACATAAAACGTATGGAAAAGTACACATTCCATGAAGAAGGAATAGTCAACGCCAGCAGCCATAAGAAGCAACCCCCTCAACAATGAACCAAAAACATCTCTCTAGCAAATTCATTAAATGCGGATTGTGAAAAGAATAAAACGTATGGGAAAGTACACATTCCATGAAGAAGGAATAGTCAATGCCAGCAGCCATGAGAAGCAACCCCACCAACAATAACCAAAAACATCTCTCTAGCAAATTCATTAAAAGCCGATTGTGAAACGAGGGGATGCATGAAGGCCATAAAGCCGATTGTGACGTTCACATCGAAACCAGCCCCATAGGATACCCAATATCGTTCAGTACACAAAGATGCCAATACCATTACGCTGCCAAGTATAAGTCCATAAAAACAAAAGGTGCCTGCAAAAACCCAAGAAAAACAAGACCCTACCCTCTCCCATGAGTGTTTGTCAAAGCACCGGCTATCTAACTTCCAAAAGCAACAAATATGGACAAAAACCGAGAATGGGCGTTTAGTTTTATGCTCAGCCTTGGACAACAAACAAGCAAAACAGATGCTACTGAGTAGCAGATGCAACTTGATTAGGCACTTTTACTAAAGTCTGGAGTTGATACACCAAACTTAAGAGGCCAAGATAGACCTACAGCTTAGTTCTCACGTCATTAACAATGCGGGGCCCATTTCCCCAAAAAAAAAAAAAAGAGCCTGGAATTCTTGAAACAGATTTTCCATGTTCAGAAAACATGAAGAAATGGAGGAACTCCAGCTGGTTCTCCCCAGAAAGCACTGGAGACAAAAATTATTAAGAACCCTCCTGAACACCATTTCTCAACAATGAAACGATACGCAGAATCACCAGTACCATACAAGGGTAGAATGGAGTAACTAGAATGCTTTTCACCCTCAAAACCTATCAACCCAATATCTCCCCACATTCTATGAAAATTCTAACCTGATAGTAGCCTGGCCAAACAAGCATGACCGACGCGAGACAACCCGACGAGAAGCCCAACCTAATCCAAAATCTTACCTGCCTTAATATGACTCCGCCTGCAGTTAATCTGAGTCTAACAACAAATTTTCCAGGCCTAATAACGATCACAGAGTCCAAATTACACAATATCACTAATTAATTTTCTCACAGTCTAAAAGTTTAATCAACTCTGGCATGAAACTCAGTTAACCCGACAAGAAACCCAACCTAAACCAAAAATTTATCCGCCCGAACGCGACTCTAACTGCAGAAAATCTGATTCTACCAACAAATTTTCTGGGTCTACAGTCTACTAACAGTCACGGAGTCAATATCACACAAAATCACTAATTGACTTTCTCACAGTCTTATCAAGCAAAACCTAAGTTCAAAAAAGAGGGGGATCAGGAGTTTTGATCAATCAAATCAAATCTCAATCAACAAACACAATGACAGGAAATCCAAAAAATTAAGAGATACCCAGTTTGCACTTGATTTGAATTAGAGAGAAAGAGAAATTATTCTTACAGCTATTGACGTGGGAATGAAGGGTAACGGCGAACATCAGCAAACAACTCCAGCAATTTCAAAAGCAAATCAAAGTTCTAACGAAGAACCCTAATCATACCTGAACGAAGAATCCGCCGTAAAACAACAACGACCCCTAATCAACTCCATCATTTTCCTTGGCGTCTGACACGCAAAATCCACTCGCCTTCGCTCACAATCAAAACCCTAATCAACTATCAGAATAGAAGAAGACGAAGAAAAACAAGAAAATCAGAAGGGAAGGGGCGAAAGAACAAGAAACAAGAGCTGCGGGAATGGGAAAGAAAGGGGAGTAAATCGTTCGGAACATGTGGCATTTTATAGAGGTGCTTTCCAGTGAAGTGGATGAACGGCTGGGATAAGGCGGCGATGGGGCGGTGATTTGTATCCGAGTGTCCTTTACATTCACGCAGTTTTGCATGGTCGATTCATTTTTATTTTTTTTTTTTCCACGCAGTAAGGTACGAGTGCCAGGTGTGAGACGGATTAATGTATATGCTCTTACCATTAAGGCTATTATCTCTTTAAAATGCGACGTAGAGCCATAAGAGAGTGGAATTTTTAAAAAAATAAAACAATGTTTTTACCATAAGAAATTAAAGTGATTGCAAAGATTTTTTGTAGTTATACGGAAGGTGAAGATAAATGACTCCGACATTATATAAAAGAAGGGAAATATACAGCCAAAGCTGGTTACCACCCGTTAAGTTGATATTGCTTCAAAGAAGAGGATAGTCCTTCAATATTCCTAATAAAATCAAAGGATTCATATGGGGAATAGAAAAAAACTATCGCCCGTCAAGTTGATTTGAGAACAAGGGGCGTGGGAAGTGAATGATTTGCCCGGTATGCAGAGATCCTCAAAACAAAAATAGAAATGCACATGAAATTAGAGTGCTTATTGGGAAATGCGTTTAAAAGTTAAGAACATGTCACCTTTTCGCAAACGACCATCAAAATGGGAATATAGAAGGAGTCGTTAGCATGCTTATTTGACAAACCTTTAGCGATAGAATTGAGATCACTTTTCTTGTTTGTGGACTATGCTTCTCAATTTAAATCCACACAAGAAAGAAATGGAAAAGACCAAAGGAATTTTGAAGAGTAGCTGTAAATTCAAAGGAAAAGGATGAATATAAAACCGACCGAAAACCACTTGGTGAGAGCTAAATTAAATTAGTGTTGACATTTTATTATTCATGAACAAGTCTATATAACTATATATAAAACTGTTGGTTAATTTTGAGTGTAAAATAAATGCTGCAAGTATACGACTATCATCGTAATATTTGAGGGTCGTCTTCATAGGGACGATGGAGAGATTGAAGTCACAAATTACGGGAATAAACTAAGCTAACATTGTTTATAAACGAATCAAAACCATAAACAACTTATAACTGTTGATCAAAAATGGACCTAATTCTAAACAATGCTAGCTATTCAGAATGGTTTCATAAGACCGAACTAATTTTAAGATATAGCAAAGCAACTCAAAAAAAATAACTAATCACATCTGCTAAATAAACGAGATAAAAGATAAAGTGATCAAGTGACTAAAAAGAGCAAGAGCGAAAGTATAGCAAATGAAATAAGTTACTGAAACTTTGAAAACAGAAGCAACTAACCGAAACTAAACGATCAAGTAAACTAAATAGAAACAGCAACTAACCGAAACAACTTCCAAGCTAAATCGGGAGAAGGGAAATCGAAATCAACAAAGCCTTACTTGTACTAGCCAAACTCAACACAGAACCGAAATCAATCTAAAATAGAGATCAACCTGCAAACTTGCAACAGCTCAATTCTGGAATCCGAAACAGAGGTGCCCTAAACAGAAGAGGCCGAATCTAGAGTGCAAACTAACTGAATGGGAAGAATGAAAATAGAGCTCAAAGCGTCCTCGCTTTGCAGCTCAGCTAAAAACAAGTAACTCCATTTTGGAGCTCCAACCAAACAATGGCGGAAACGCCATTACCAAACTCGACAAAATAAAAACAAGGGAGGGGTTGACTGAAATTAAACAAACCAAATCCAAAGTCTTACAAAAGCAAACTGTAAATGATGAATTTCAATTGGCAATCAAAGGAATCGTAACTTAATTGCATGAAATTCGGAACCAAGAATTGATCTAACATCAAACTCTAAACCGAATTTTAAACCTTAAACCCTAAATCTGGAAATCAAAAACATACGAATTGAAGCCTAAAAACTAGCAATTAAAACTAATTGGAACCCTAAAATTAAACCTAAACGTAAAACTAAACCTAATTAAACCCTAGAAACTTCCTCACCCTTCTCTGGAGGCGAATTCTTCGAATTACACCCAAGCAAGCTTCAATCTCGACCCTTGATTCGTGTGTGCCGTGGACGGTGGAGATGAGGCAAGCTGGCAATTGATGCGTGAAATCCGGTGATGGGTGAGAACAGTGGTGTGCTGGCAGTGCTGCGCTAGCAGCGAAGAAGGTGGAGATGGAGATGGTAGTGATGTTCTGGTTCTAGAGAGAGAGAGAGAGATGCGAAGATGGAGAGGGATTGAACTGGAATGGGGGAAGGGGAAGGGGAAGGGGAAGGGTATCGGGTTTTTCTGGGGTTGGGTGCGCCGAGAAAAGAGAGAAGAATAATGAGAAATAAAGAGGGGATGGGCGAAAGGTCATGTGATGGGCACGTGACTGGGGGTTTAGGTTTTTAGAATTTATTTTAATTTTTGAGTATTTTGATGGATGTAATAGGTTGGGTTTGAATCAACTTGGCCCGATTCTTCATTTCCGTCATTTTTCCATCTTTTTTTCGCATTTTTTCCATAATTATTCAATACCTATGAAACAAAATAAAGTCAAATAAAAATCTAAAAGCAACAATTATTACAAGTATAAATAAGGTATAAAGGTATCATAAAAATAACATATTTTTGACACAAACAAATACCCCCACACCAAGATTTGGCTCGTCCTCGAGTAAAACAACTAAACTACCTAAAAGGAAGATAAGAAAAAAGAAAATGCTAATTCACTGTCGTAGGAATCACGGTTGCACTTAGTGTATGCAACAAGCGCTTTAAATCCCTCGGTCTCCTAGGTAGACGAGTGACGCCCCATGAGGGTTTTCAAGTGAAATACCCACAAAAATTATTCCAAAAAGAAAATCTTTTTTGGTTTTTTCTCAAAGCTAATATGTACAAAATTTAGGGAAAGATATATACACGTTCTAATCAACTAAATCATCCATGTAACCAAATTATCGACCTGCATATAAACAGAATGTACTTCAAAACCCTCAACTTCAGAAATGATATTAAAGCACTAATTTTTCACCCCATTATACATAGACCTGTCAATTCGGGCGGGGGGGTTAAATACGGGTCGGGTGTATTCAGTTTCGAGTAAAATACGGGTCGGGTGTATTTCGGATTGAAGTAAAATATGGGTCGGGTGTATTTCGCTTTTACAGGTTTCGGATCAACCCAACGGGTTTAGAGCGCCTTTTCTGTGAGTTATTTTTCTTTAATCAAAAAATTTGAATATTTATTACTCAAAATTGTCATTATTTAATGAAAATGCATAATAATTATAATTTCTCAAAAGAATATTAAAATATTCAAATATTTTATTGTAATATATGAACATCTTGTATAGGCGGATAAAGAATTAAACCCCACTTGATTTTGGGTAGATCGACCTGTATATTGAAAGAAGGTTAATAGTAGGTCGACCATTTATTGGACAGCTCATCTAGAGCATTTTAATGGGTTGTAGCAATTTCACCGCTAATAACCTATTTAATGATTTAATATTTTTATTAATTAACCTACCAATGTTTAATCAAGTAAAACTTTATTAATAGACCAACCCTAATACGAAAACGACTAGTTGTTTTTCTACCATTAGTATCATAGTTCAAGACTAGTCAGAACGAAAATCAAATAAAATTAAATAAAAGAAGTACAAGATATTATCTTGCAGTTATAACATCAAAAATTTAAATTACTACAAATTAATTAATTTTAAAAAAATTAGACAGATTTGTTTAACTAACAATATAATGCTATGACTTTCGCATCTTTAATGCTTGTGTTCTTTTAAATTAGCTTTTTAAAAAAGATTAGATAGTTATTCCATACAATTTTATATCTATTTTTAACGTTTTTTCATTTAAAAGTTGTGTACGGTTTTATTTCAGAGAATGGAGAAGAAAAAATGAGGTTATTATCGTTTAGTTTGTAAATAGATGCAATAGTTATATAATATCTTTTTAAAATGCTCAATAAAAATGACTAACCATTATTGTTAAAAGAGATAAATTAGAGAAAAATAAAGAACTAAGGATATAATGTTCATATCAAGCGGGCGGGTTCGGGTTCGGGTTCGGGTTGGGTTTGACCTGCTAATTTGCGGGTTTTTCGGGTTCGGTTTATTCCGGATTCGGGTCGAGAAAATCGTGTTCAAAATCCAAAATTTTCGGGTAGATTCGGGTCGGGTTTTCGGGTCGGGTCAATTTTTGACAGGTCTAGTTATACTTCAAGATTCTGAATCCATCACAGTGCTCGTGTATAAGTGTATCATCATCCCAAAACTTAGATTTACCAAAATTAGACTCAATCCCACTTAACTGACACAACTATATTATTGGCATATCAACATTGGAAGCAAGCTTTTCCAATAGCAGTATTGCCTCAATGTGTAACACTCAGTAGCACATGCCTTAAAAGGTAACCCCCAGTGGCGCATGCCTCAAAGGAATACTTGTCGTTCTAAATTTTGTTTCATCTTTTTCTGTTTCTCTTCTTTATTCATTATTTCCATTCATTATTTTCTCAGAGAAATCGTGTCACAAGCAAGTGAGAGAATCATTTATTGGAAGCCTAAGACCTGAAGATAATGATGAAGGGATAAACAAGGATTGGATTACACATCTATAATGAACAATTGGAGTTAGAATTAGAGCTTAAAATGTCACACTGAGGTCAGAGACCTTGCATGCACATTCTACTTACATACAAGCTAATAACCAAAGTACAGGAGATTGAAGTTAATCAGAAAGAGTACAAACGTCCCCACAAACAAAACAAAAATCTTTTTGGATTTTCAAAATTTTCAAAAAAAAGTATGTACAAATGAGCACCTCACCCCTACACCAAAATCTCATAATGTCCTCATTGGGAGTAGGAAAGAAACATGAAGAGCGGAAAGAAAAATCTAAAAAGAGAACACATGTTCAAAAATAAAAACAAGACTCAAAAATAAAACAACCAACATATAAAAAGAAAAGCAATCAACTATACAAAATGAAACTGGACGAAGACAAAGAAGAAGAAGGGAGAAGAAAAGAGAAGAAGAAAGAAGAGAAGAAGGAATTTCTAGCAAACCAGATCAGATGCTAAGTACACCCAAGCTAATTCACATCACAATCACCCATCAGGGCTCGGTTCGTGGAGTATGAGACATTCCATATCTTCTCGACTCAGCAACTCCAGAAATTGTTTCAAACGCTAGCCATTCACTTTGAAGGTAACACCACTCTGAGGATCCTGAATTTCAACTGCACTATAGGAAAAAACATGTGAGATAATATAAGGACCCGTCCATCGGGATCTCAATTTTCCTGGAAACAGATAGAGCTTAGAGTCATACAAGAGTACTTTCATTCCTGGGCAAACTCTTTTCTAAAAATATGTCGATCGTGAAACAACTTTGCCCTCTCTTTGTAAGATCGAGCACTCTCATAAGCCTCAACTCTAGTCTCATTAAGCTCACTCAGTTACAGTCGTCTCTCTTCACTCGCCTCAGTCAAGTCATAATTAAGCTTCTTAATGGCCCACCAAGCTTTATGCTCTATCTCCACAGGTAAATGATAAGGCTTACCATAAACTACCCTATAAGGTGAGATATCTAAGAGAGTTTTGAAAGCCGTCCTATATGCCTAAATAGCATCCACTATCTTGTCAGCCCAATCTTTCCTATTCCTACTTACTGTCTTTTTTAAAATATGTTTGATCTGCCGATTAGATACTTCAACCTGGCCACTGGTTTGGGGATGGTAGGGAGTAGCAAGCCTATGGACTATGAAATACTTCGTCAGTAAGGCATCAAAAGATCGATTATTAAAATGGGTGCCCTGATCGCTGCACAAGGCATATCAAATCGAGCAAAGATGTTCTCCCTAAGGAATTTCACAACGATCTTAGCTTCATTGGTCCTAGAAGGGATGGCCTCAACCCATTTAAAAATATAGTCTACAGCTAACAAAATATACTCATTCCCAAAGAAAAATAAAAATAGTCCCATAAAGTTAATACCTCACACATCAAAAACCTCTACAACAATGATGGAGTTCAGTGGCATTATATCTCTCTTGCTTATTCTACCCAACTGCTGGCACCTAGGGCAACTCTTACAATACTCAAATGCATCCTTAAACAAATTAGGCCAGTAAAAACCACATTGAAGAACCTTAGCTGCTATCTTCCTATCACTAAAATGCCCCTCACATGTCTGGTCATGATAAAAAGAAAGGACACTTCTCACCTCATGGTCGGGAATGCACCTCCTAAAGACTTGGTCAGAGCAATACTTAAACAAATACGGGTCATTCCAAATAAAGAATTTCACAAGGCAGAAGAATCTATCTCTATTATTCTTAGTCCAACCCTCAGGGATCCTACGAGCAGCTAAGTAGTTCACAATATCAGCATACCAAACATCAGGGTGAACAGCATATAATTGCTCATCGGGGAAGCACTCAGAAACACTAGACTCATTCTCTCTATCATAGAGGAGCCTCGACAGATGGTCAGCTATAAGGTTTTCAGAACCTCTCTTATCCTTAATTTCACAGTCAAATTCTTACAATTGCAAAATCCATCTCGCAAGTCTAGACTTACCATCCTTCCTAGAAAGAAGGTGCTTAAGAGTAAAGCGGTCAATATAAACAATCATATGAGACCCAATCAGATAGGGTCTAAACTCTTCAAAATCAAAGATTACAGCCAAGAATTCTTTTTCAGTGACAGTGTAATTCAACTGGGCATCATTCAATATGTGACAAGCACTGTAAATAACATGGAATTTCCTATCAATATGGTGTCCTAAAATAACTCCATTAGAATAATCAGATACGTCACACATTAATACAAATGGTTCTCCCCAGATGGGAGGATAAAGAACAGAAGCAGAGGTTAAGGCCTCCTTAAGTTTAGAAAACACCTCAAGACACTCTTCAGAGAAATGAAATGGGAAATTCTTAGCTAGCAGATTGGACAAAGGCTTTGCAATCTTACTAAAATCCTTAATGAAGTGACGATAAAAGCCAGCATGTCCAAGAAAAGACCGCACCTATTTCACACAAGGGGGAGGGGAAAGATTAACAATCAGGTTAGTCTTAACTTTGTCTAACTCAATTCTATCTCGAGAAATAATGTGTCCTAAGACTATACCTTTTTAACCATGAAATGACATTTTTCCTAATTTAAAGTCAAGTTTTTCTCCCTACACCTCTCCAACACCTTTCTCAGATTAGACAAGCAATTATCAAAGGAAGATCCAGACATAGAAAAATCATCCATGAAAGTTTTCATGCATTGCTCAACTAGATCTGAGAAAATAGAAATCATGCATCTTTGAAAGGTAGCAGGGGTATTGCACAGTCCAAACGACATTCTTCTAAAGGCATATGTCCCAAATAGATAGGTGGAAGTAGTCTTCTCCTCATTCTCAAGAGTAATAGAGATCTGAGTATAACCGGAATATCCATCTAAAAAGCAATAGAAGGAATATTCAGCCAACCTCGCTAGCATTTGATTCAAGAAGGTGAGGGAAAAATGGTCTTTCCTAGTGACAGCATTCAATTTTCTATAATCTATACACACACGCCACCCACATTGAACCCGAGTAGGGACTAACTCGTTCTTGTTATTCCTAATCACGGTAATACCGATCTTCTTAGAAACAACTTGAACAGGACTAACCCACTCACTATCAGAAATAGGATAGATAATCTCATGGTCTAACCATTTCAACACTTTCTTTTTAACTAATTCTTATAAAGTGAGATTCAAACGCCTTTGGTGGTCACGGTAGGACTTAGTATTGTCCTCTAAATGAATTCTATATTGCACAATAGAAGGACTAATACCCTTAATATCCTCTAAAGTCCATCCTAGAGCTTCCTTATTCTCCCTAAGTAAAGTAATAAGTTTGTCCTCTTGGTCCCGATCTAGATCAAAAGCAATTATAATAGGTAAAGATTCATCGGGCCCTAGAAAGACATACTTAAGAGAGTCATAAAGAGGTTTCAATTCAAGAGCAATAAGGGAAACAGATTTAGTAGCAGATTCAGAAACAGCAATGAGCAGACAATCAGCAGTAGAGCACAAGTCGTCAAATTCAAATACATCATATTCAGGCTCATCATCTATAAGAAATGACACATACTCAGTAGCAAACATATCATCAAAAGCATCATCGAATATAGAATCCCCTACCTAGCTAGGATAGAAAATTTCATATCATCATATCCAGAAGGCTGTCTTTGCACGTTAAAGATGTTCAATTCTATAGTCATGTTGCCAAAAGACAGTCTAATCATACCATTCCTATAATTAATGAGGGCATTGGCAGTAGCCAAGAAAGGATGCCCTAGAATAGCAGGAACTTGACTAGCTAAGTTGGACACCTTCTCAATTTCAATCACAACAAATTCCACTGGGTAAATGAATTCACCCACTCTAATCAACACATCCTCGACTATTCCCCTGAGCACCCTAGTTGATCTATCAGCCAGTTGAATGACCATCTTGGTGGGTTTCAAGTCACCCAACTCTAGCCTCTTATACTCAGTAAAGGGTATCAAGTTAATACTAACCCCTAGGTCAAGCAATGCTCTGTGAATAAGTTAGTCCCCTATGACTATAGACACAATAGGGTAACCGGGGTCCTTATACTTCACCGAGATATGAGAAAGGATAGAATTAGCACCAGAGATTAAAAAAGCCTTCTTAGGTATATAAGTTGCTCCCTTGGTTGTGCATAGCTCCTTTAAGAATCTAGCATATGGAGGCATCTGCTGAATAGTATCGAGCAAAGGAATGTTGATCTTTACTTAAGAGAAGGTCTCTCTCATCTTCTTAATATGAGCTTGATCTTTCTTCTTTAGCCCATGGAGAAAAGGAGATAAAGGCATCTAGATTTTCTCAGAAGAAGAAGGGGAGGAAGAATCCTTAGAAGGTGAAAAATTTTCCAAGTCAGATCAGTCTTTCTCTTTAAGCTCCTCTTTCTTGGAAGGTGACTCAGGAGGGGAAGGACTATCTGAAGCATTGGGGACACTGTCAGTAGCATCTCCTATCTGACTGGATGAACCAGTCTCTGAAGGAGAAGAGGAAGAAGAATTTCGGAAGAATTGGTGAGGATACCTGCAAGGTTTATTAGGATTTCTCACTTGGTTATCAAGCTCTCGACTAGAACAGAGAGATCTAACCGCGTTCACTTTCCTCATAGGCTCACTAGGGTTACTAGAAGAAGGGGATATGTGACCCTTAGGGTTCACCTCTGGTTGACTCGGGAAAGTACCTGATTCTCTAGAAGATGATGCTAACTGAAAAAACTGTTCGGTCATCATTCTCATCATTCTTTCCATGTTAGCATTAATCATTCTCTCTACATTGTTATTGATTCTTCTTTCCAATTTATCAATATCAATATAACCATGAAGAGGTTGAACTTGAGCTATGGGCGATGGAGGTCTAGGTGCATTGGGTACACCTGAAAAAGCCGGTCTCTGAAAGGAATTTGAAGGATGAGAGATGGATTAGGAGTTGTTTCCAGGAAACATCCCAGGTTGAGAGTTAGGAATCGTAACATTTGGTCCACTATTCTATGAAAAGTTAGGGTGATTTCTCCACCCTGGGTTGTAATAAGGGGAGAAGGGGTCATTCTTAGGTCTCTAGAAGGCCATACTCGCTTGCTCTTATTCAGTTGCTAACTGATTAGCAAAATAAGGATAAGCACTCAAAGAATGATCTAGGGCTTGGAAATGAGAACAAGGCACCGTAGATGTCTGAGATTACTGGGACATCTGGGGAGATAATCTCTTCAACATATTTTCTAAAACTGCAATCTTAGACTCCAACTGACTTGCATCAGAAACAAAATGCAACCCACTACTTACAAACCTAGAACTCAAGCTATCATCACGAGTGGTTTCCTACTGCATGGTTTTCTCAGCCAAGTCCTTTAAAAACTCCCAAGCAGCTGTGGCGCTCTTAGAAAGAAAGTCACCCTGACACATGGACTCCACCATGGTCCTAATCTATTGGTCAAGTCCTTCATATATAATTTGACACAAGCGTGCTTGGTCTAAACCATGATGGGGACATTGGGCCGACAAAGTTTTGAACCTAATTTCCAAAATGATTCCCTATCAAGCACAAATTAATTGATTTCATTCCTCAGCTTAGCAGTCCTGACATTAGGGAAATATTTTTTTAAGAACGATCTTACAAAATCATTCCAAGAAGTAATAGAATTAGCAGCCAAGCCATACATGCAACATTTAGCAGAATCTTTTAAAGTAAAAGGAATCAATTTTATTCGCACAATATCAATGGGAATATTAGGGAAGTGCATCATAGAATAAATTTCTTCGAATTTTCTCTAAAATAAATAAGCATCCTCTAAACCTATAAATTTAGGGAGCATCTAAGTATAGTGGAGTTTTAATTCGAATGTCACATTTGGTGCAAGATTAGGCATAACAAAGCATGATGACGAAGCAGTCCTAGGAGGATAGAAAATATCACTCAAAGTCCTTTCTTGTGCCATATTCTCTAATTCAAGCTTAAGTTCAGGTTCGGGTTCTGAGTTAGAGTTGGGCTCACTCCTAACGAGTCTTTGATTTTCAAGATCTCTAACCCAACTAGTCATATAAACCCCACACCTTCACAAAAGGTCCTATTTTTGGTCTTTTCTCTTTCTATTGTTTTAGATTTTTGAATTTTCTAATTTTTTTCTGTCTTAAGGACAAAATCAAATCAAAATATTACTTAACCCTAAAGACGATTTACAAACAAAGGTAGCCAAATCAAGTATTTAATTAATCCCTAAAATGGAGATGAGACAAATTCCAACAAAAACCAAATTCAAATTATTAACTCAATTTTAAAACTACAAAACAACAAATAAAGCAACTAAAGCCATTAATCAATTCTAAGCCATTTGTTTTTAGAGTTTTTCAATCAAACTTTTTTTAGTCTCAAGTTTTTAAAAATTTTTATGGGTTTTTGGATTTTTTCAAGAAAAGAACTAAATAAATCACAACTAATAATGAATAAGCAAAGTAAGTCAAAGCATAAGTAACTAATAAGAATGAAACTAAGAAAAAGAGAAGTGCTCAAACTAAGGAAAACATAAACTTGCCACTTTGTTTTTGAGGTTTTTTAAAGTTTCAATTTTTTATGGTTTTCAAGTTTTTCTAATTTTTTTTCAATTTTAGGCTTTTCTAATTTTTTTGGATTTTTGAAAACTCAAGGAATGCACTAAATCAAGTCACAACTTGATAACATAATAAAGTGTTGAACGGTAAATTTACCCATTTTATGTGCCTCTTTCACCCACTTTTTGCTCGTATAATAACTTAATCTTTAGGATTTTTACTTGTTTTATTCATGTTTTGTAGGAAATAACTCAAAATCAAGCAAACATCGCAAAAAGGGACGAAGACGGGACAAAACAGCGAAAACCGATAAAAACCGGCAAAAGGGGGCAAAACCGGGGGAAAACGGACCACCGTGCCAGCAATGTGGCACGGTGTGGCCGTGCCACGTGGCACGGTCGTGCCTCCCCCCCAGCTTTGCCGTCTGCTCGGGTTTCTATTTAAGCTTCGTTCGGGCATCTGTTTGAGGGGATCGCTCGGGGGTTCTTCCAGGCGATTTTTAGGGTAGTTTAGTTTATGTTTTAGCCAAAAAAAACTCCATTGAGAGGATTAGATTAGGATTGTAGTTTGTATTTCGGAATTCAAGCTTGTGGATTTCAAGTTCTTCAATCAATTCAAGCATAAGTTTCCCTCTTTCTTTTCTCTATTTATTTCATTGTTGTTCTTATTTATGTTTTGTTACTTTAATTCTTATATTTGTTTTGTTTAGTTTATATGTTTAGTTTTTGTTGTTAATTCATGTTATTTAGTTGTTTAGATTCGTTTTATTTCATTGTTTTTGTTTTTGTTCTTCAAGTTTATGTTCTTGTTTGTTAGTTTAGGTTTTCTTGTGTTTGTGATGTTTTGTTGGTAGATTGTGTTGGCTTGAGTTGTGATTAGCCTTTTGATGGCTAATTGATCTTGTATTTGGCCTAACCATACTCAATCTAAGTTTAGAACTTAGAGTTTTCCTTCACGCCCGTCAAGTATTCGATGAAATGCCTGAGAGGGTTTTCATCCATATTTTTGGGCGATTGACTTATGTTGAGAGGTGAGGTCAATTCGCTAGTGTGGGAGAGGGAATGACCGAGTTCGGGACACGAAAGTAGTATCCGAATCGAGCTAGGTCAGGGGTTGCTAGTTTTGTGGTCTAATTCGACTAACCCCACGAAAGTAGGTGGTTACGCGAGTTAGACTAGCTCATGACCCTTGAGAGAGGGCTTGGGTGGCCTTTGATGGTGCAACCGACCATCCCTTTTATTCTATTAATGCCTAACCTGAAAAATATATAAAATAAAATAAATTAGATGCAATAATACATATAATATAATCAAAATAATTATTAAAACCATGCATGATTTTTGGCTTAACAAATTCTCCCACACTTAGACTTTGGACGTCTTCGTACAAAGAAATTTTAGACTCGACCTAAAAACTTACCTTCTTTCTTTCTTATAAAATCATGCATAACTATGATATTCATACTAGGCATTGGTTTTGCTTTAAAAATAGTTCTATTGAAAATTAATTAGTTTTTCCTCCAACAAGTGAATAACTACTAGACACCCAACTATCATCAAAGAGTTTATTCATCAACCTCACAACATCTATTTAATGAAATAATAAGAACAATGATCATCCATCTCTTTTAAGTATGCATACACTAATCAAGAGATCTAAAAAAGTTCTGATAGAAAAATTGAGGTACGGTATGGCTAAAGAGACAATTGAACTTGGTAGAATAACTCATTGAATTGATTCTAAACTTGCCTTGTATTTATTTTTCTCTTCTTCTTCTTCTTCTTCTTCTTCTTCTTCTTTTCAAACTCCACTTGTGTACATATTCGAGGCCCATATAGGGACTTAGAAATTAAACACTCCCTATCTCACACTCACCCGAATAGAAGTGCTGAAGCAAACATTTTATTTTCATCATTACTTTTATTTATTTTATTGACTCACTAGTATGGGAAGCAAGCTTTCCAGTGGCAGTATTGCCTCAAAGGGTAGCACCCAATAGTGCATGCCTCAAAGGGGTACTTGTCATTCCCGACTTTGACTTTTTTGAGTTATTCTACTAGTTCAATAGTCTAGAAAATGAGTTATGTCATTTTATTACCTCTGAAGCGGATACATGACCAAATAAGATAAACAATCATGACATTTACTCATTAAAGAGATATATAAGGATCAACTCAAACTTCTCTGAATGACAGCTAGCATGCTCAAAGTCTTCACTCATAGAAGAATAAACTAAAAATAGCAAAAAAAATTTTAAGCAAGCAAGCCTAGTATAAACTCATATCATATGCATTATTTATGAGAAAAATTTTTTTTTTTTCCTTTGTGTTTTTTTTTTCAAGAATAAATACTGCAGGAATCAAATGCAGGATGCACCCCCCACACTTAATTCGTGCATTATAATTAATGCATGCAAAAAGATAGAAATAATAAAAATAAAAGAAAAATTAAATGGGTACTTCCCTAAAAACGTTGGGTTGCCTCCCAACCAGCGCCTTTGTTTATAGTCGTTGGCTGGACTTCATGAAGCTCCTGGATCCTCTAGTTGGATTTCTTCCAATAAATCAGCATTAATCTGGTAGGGCCTTTTTTAAACTCAGCGTGATCAAGACTCTTAGTAAGCATAGTCGAAAATTTATCTTCATTGGATAAGTCATAAATGTCTTGGGGCAACTCAACAATAACATCAAGTGCATACACGTAATTCATATCAGCAGGGAATCTCATGGCATTAAAAATATTAAATTTAATCACTTCACCATCGAATTTCATAGTTAATGTTCCTTCATGCACATCAATTTTAGTTCTAGCTATTTTTAAAAATGGCCTGCCAAGTAAGATGGGAATATCATGACATGCATCATCCATGTTCATCATATAAAAATCAGCAGGAAATATAAGTTCATTCACTTGGACTAAGACATCTTCTAACACTCTATCTGGATAAATACTGCTCCTATCAGCTAACTGAAGCGCTACAGCAGTTTTCTTTAACTCTCCTAAGTTCAGTTTGTCATAAACAGATCTAGGCATAACATTAATGGAGGCACCCAAATCAAGCATAGCCTCATCAAAGTAAAGATTTCCTAGCTTATAAGGAACAGAAAACACACCTGGGTCTTTGCACTTAGGGGGAAGTTTCCTTTGAAAAACTGCAGACACATTTTCCCCCGCACTTACCTTTTCATTCCCTACTAACTTTCTTTTAGTAGTACATAATTCTTTCAAGAACTTAGCATAACGAGGCACCTGTTTAATAGCATCAAGGAGAGGTATGTTGATCTCTACCTTCTTTAATGTCTCTAAGATCTCTTGGTTAGCCTCATTCACCTTAGAAGTAGGGCTTCGAAATCTACTAGGGAAGGGTGGAATTGGCTTATAAGGTTCTCTTTTCTTCTCTTCTATTTCCCTAGTAGTTTGATTAGAATCTATATTTAACTCTGGTTCAGCTCCTTTGACCTCTAACTCAAGCTCAACCTCTCTACTCTTCCTAGGCTCTTGTAACTCTTTCCCACTCCTAAGTGTTATATCACTACAAAAATGCACTCGTTTAGATACGAAACTTTTCATATCTAAACGATAGATTTTCGTATCTAAATAGCATTTAGATACGAATAGAAACGAAAAAAGTTTCGTATCAAAAGGCACAATCGCAGACCAAAATCGGAAACGGAACTCGTTTTCGTTTCTATTAGATACGAAAATAGAAACGAAAAGTATTTTCGTATCTAATTGATATCAAAACGTCAATGTTTTGTATCTAATTGATACAAAATTAGATACAAAAACCTCTTCGAATCTAACAGAAACACAAATTTTCGTATCAAACTGTGAAGTTTTCGTTTCCGATTGATACGAAATTAGATACGAGGCATGCATTTCGTATCAAATTGCATATCTTATATGCGTATATTATTCTACGTTTTTCACCAGATATTTTTTGTTTCTAACTGAACTTTTCGTTCCAAATAATTGCAACAAGTGCTAAATTCCCAAATACATTTACATACATATAGATACGTCAATACATAAGAGCCCAACATTGCATCATACACACCAACCAACCTCGATATTTAGATACACCTAAGGTATATTATAACTTGGCAACAAAATTCCAAGTATAAAGGGTATGCAACCATCAAGCAATTGACATCCAAAAAATACACCACGACCAAAGCAATGTTCAAGGTGTGTTCCAAAAAATACACCACCGCATGCCCATCTAAGAGTTACAAGTTGCAGCTATCAACATATATAGACATATACCAAGTCAGTTACTAATATAAGAGTAAGGGTCAGGGAGAAGGAGAAATCTAAGAGCTTGTGCTCCCAAAGCGAGACTCAATCCTAGCAATGGCATCTTTGGTTTGCTTAACTTCCTCCTTCGAGTAAGCTCTTCTCTTATGGCATTTAGTTGCTCTTCTGATTTTTGCAAGCGACTCACAATCTGGGCGTACATGGAGGGGGCGTAAGTTATGGGTGTGGAGGGTGAGGATTGAGTAGACGGTCCCACTCTCGTAGTATGCTTGGGTTTGATTCCCAAGTCCATATACCAAACCTTTGTTGTTGACACCTCTAGCAGCTTGAAGAAAAAGTGCATCATCATTAACTTCGACCCCTGAATGTGAAGCATTAAGCTTCAAATGTTGATACTCATCCTACAATGAAGAAAACTCAATAAGCAAGCATTAAGTTTCATAGTGCAATGCCTTGTAAAAGCTATAAAAAAAGATGATGAAAAAGCCACCAAGGATGATGTCAATAAAGAGGAAGGCACCAACTTCAAGTTATCAAAGTCAATTTGTGTCAGTCAGGATCGATAAGCCCATAGACGAGCAAGAAGAAATAGACTGATATGGACAAGAACATAAAGAAAGAAGACATGGGTCTAGCATGTGGTACCTAAACAAGTAAGCAAAAGAGAAAGTTGCTGACTCTTATGTGTCTAGCTAATCAGAAAACCTAAAAACCAAGAAAATTAAGAATGCCCAAAAATCATATTTGTATTATTTCTAATAACAGTACATATCTCATAACAAAATGTTTCTTATGACATTTTCATAAAGACATGTTGATGCTTTGGGATATATTCTTTCTTAAATTTTGGGGCGAAACGGATAGAGTTTTCCCTAAAAACTAACCATTTCCTAGGCTTTAAGCCCTACATTAAATCCCCTACATTGAATAGAAGCAGAAAAAATAACCAAATCAAGCTCAACGGCTACACGCCGGAGACTACAACTCTACAGGCCACACGCCCGGAGTAAACCATTCAATGAAGCTCAATAGCAGAAAGGAAACAAAGAGTACAACTCAACAAAGATTTTTGAAATAACAACTTTCACTTTTACTGAACATAGGATGCCAACATTCATAAAATGTGTTGCTTTTTGAATGTATAAGAAGTGCAATTGACTTGGTGCTTACCCAAACAGATTTTGCCCTCTTGTCACAGAATACTTTCTCATTTCCTTTCTTTCTAGTATGAATTTGCTCAAAGAGTTCAGCAGCTGTAGGTATTTTGTTATCCCTTATTACCTTGAAAAAACAAAAAACGGTGTTAGAATAATGCAATTGGTGTCTTTCAAAAAGTGAAGATGCCACAACAGCGATATTACCATTTTCCTTGTAGTTTGTTCTGCTGAAATAGACCCTGCAGTGTGAACAGTTCCCGCTTTAGGACCAGTGCACTTGTTAATTGAGTTTTGTCTTGACCTCTTCTTGAAATCCTCAGTTTCTCTGAAAGCTTTCAACCTGCTCCTAAGTGGAGTTGGAAGCCAAGGGATGATGCCGTCTTCCGGCCTTGTCATTGCCTTTGATACCATGTCCTTAAGGCGTTCACCGACCTTTTTTACCCAATCATTATAAACTCTATCATTCAACTCCTCAGCCCAACAATAACGCGTCTGCACGAACTGAATGGTTACGCGCAATATGAGATGCTATTTAGCAATATAAAATTGACAAACAAGGATGCTTGGAAGTGTGAATTTATTACCTGAAAAGGCTCTCCACCACCATTGCTTATGCTCCTCTGGAGCATTCCTCCAACAAGTACATGGCTCCAAATAATGAGCCTTCAAGTCCATGGTAATGGAGTTGGACACTTTATAGTAACCACACCTTTCACAATTTCAAATGAAGGACGATGAGATGGGGCACAACAGTTTACTATAATAACATACACATACGAAGTAATTATAGGAAACTTGGAAATAGAACAATTTTACATTCCACCAAATGGTATATGGCGACAGTGGGATCCTCGTGCCCTATTGGTTTGAGTAATTCGTGGCCCCACCTGCAGCTCCATCTCCTCGCTCACGTGTGGGAGGCATCTAAATTTCAAACACTTGGAAGCAAGTACATTAGTTAGGAAAAATAATGAACAAGTTACCGTAAACCTCATTTGTGAAACAAAAGTATAATAACATAATGCATAACTGAAAAAGAGATAATAATCAAATAGACGATATATGAATACAAAGAGTATAAGTTCATCATACAACAGCGAAAGTTGAATATAAGATCTCAAACTAATCTTATAAACATGCACCTACAGCCTATGTTCAATTAATCTTCGTCCTCATTAGCTAGCAATGTTTCAAGCTCTTGTTCATCTATATTTATGTCATCCTCTTCTTCTTCATCCTCACCATCTTCATCTTCGCGTATTTCAAGCTCAATGCCCTGTGGAAGGTCATCAGCTAAGTCATCGTTGATGGATATGTCTTTGTCTAGGTCAAGATGTGATAAAGTGGGTGGGTTGTTATTGTTCTCCTCCTGAAAAGGAGCAATGTCATCCATCTGGGAATCAATCGTGGCCCTTGGCTTCATCTTAAGTACTGCCCACCATTGATTTCTGTCATTTTTCATGCTAGGATAAGATGTGAAGCTAACTTGTGTTACTTGATATGCAAGAACAAACGGATCATACTTGGGATATTTTTTTCGTGTGGTTGACATCCACGAGTTTATAATGTTCATGCATGTTGATGCCATTCACAGAGTCAAACCAATCACATTTAAAGAGAACGGTTTTGTACAATTGGCGAGTTCCTAAGTAAGTCAACTCGATGACCTCCTGAAGAATTCCATAGTATTCTACACCATCAACCCCTTTGACCGATACCCCGTAGTTCATTGCTGATTTGTTTTTCCCATAGGAGTACGTGTGAAAATTGTAATTATTAATGTAGAAATGATCCCAACAACGCACATCTTTCCTAGGTTCCATGGTGAGGGACCTTATCACATCATTAAAAACATCCCTGGATGTCATTACCTACAATATTAAACATATTGATTACATTTACATTTTAGTGCACGTAATATTGGATGTGTCAATTTATTTCATGCCACTTACATGATCTTTAAGCCATATAGGGAATCGCTCTTCAAATTGAGCCCAAACATCTTCGACCCTAACTCTAGGATTCTGTCTCACATCTCTTGCTCAAAAATCCTATGATAAGATAAGGAATTGAATGCGTTAAAAATGATTTCAATTATGAATACGATAATGACTTAAACATGCAAAGAATGCATACCGCTCATAACGTTTCAGTATGTCATAGTTTAACAATGTCATAGTTTAACAACACATATGCATGAGCAACACGAAATTCCCGTTTATCCAAATATCGAGTGCTGCCTTCACTTGGGGCATACCCAACATTCATAGAAAATACATCTGGAATGTTTGGATTTGACTCAACTTCATTTTGCCCCAAATCTCTTGACTTTATGACAATATTTTCATCAAAGTAATTGGCACAGAAATCTGAGATCTCCTCCATAAGGTATGCATTGCAAATGGAGCTTTCAACACGGGCTTTGTTACCCACTTTTTGTTTCAAGTCACCCATACGCCTACAGTTTTATGCTTCCATTATCATATAGCGATGATAACTAAAGATTAATAACTTATATAGAGTATGTGAAATTAATGTTTACCTTTCAGATGAGTACATCCACCTGTATTGTTGTGGCCCGCCAACTCTAAGCTCATATGGAAGATGGACCGGTAGATGCTACATGACATTAAAAAATGAAGGAGAGAAAATTCTTTCCAGTTTACAAAGTATCTCAGCGATGCTGTTTTCTAGTCGGATCACATCATTCATATGTACTCTCTTCACGCATAGGTTTCGAAAGAACAGGCTAAGCTCAGTCAGAACTTTCCACCCATTAGTTGGTAATAGCTCTCCCATTGCAATTGGCAACAATTGTTCCACAAAAACATAACAATCATGACTTTTCAAGTTATGCAACCACCCATTTGTGTGATCAACACACCTACTTAAGTTAGAGGCATATCCATCTAGGAATTTCATGTCACATAGCCAAATGCACAATACTTTTCTTTGCTCCTTAGTAAGCACTTATGGAGCAGGAGGCATCACCTCTCTTCGATCTCCGTTACCACCATCAGTTATCTGCACTTGAAGTCTTCTGCACTTACAATGTGTGGCAAGGTCCTTTCTAGAATTGATGTCATCCTTAGATTTCCCCCTGACATTCATTATTGTGTTGACAATTTGTTCGAACACATTTTTCTCAATATGCATAACATCCAAATTGTGTCAAATTAGTAGCTTGCTCCAGTATGGAGGGTCCTATAATACGCTTCTTCTTGACTAATTGTGAACATCTCCATATCCAACTACTTTTTCTTGGTGATCAGAAGCTTTTGGTAACAATGACACGCGGTTCACATCTCCTCCCCACTTAATCTTGGGGGAGGCGGGGAATAACCCTCCTTGTTTTTGGAAAAAGCACTTTTGTTCCTACGGAACATGTGGCCCATAGGTAGAAATTAGCGGTGACAATCGAACCAACAATGCTTGTTCCCGTGTTTAAGTCTGAAAGACTTGGTGTTCTCTATACAATAAGGGCATGCTAATCTACCAGCTGTCATCCAACCAGAAAGCATGCCGCGCACAGGAAAATCACTTATTGTCCAAATGACGGCAACCTTCATGGTGAAATTTTGCTTTCGAGCTATATCATAAGTCTTGACTCCAACCTCCCACAACAGCAGTAGCTCTTTAATTAATGGTTGCATGTATATATCTAGATTGCCTTTCGGATTTCTGGGGCCTGATATGAGGAGACTGGTGAACATAAATTGTTTCTTCATGCACATCCATAGAGGTAGATTGTAAGGTGTGAGAATGACGGGCCAACATGAATAACTTTGTCCAAAGTGACCAAATGGAGAGAAACCATCAGTACATAACCCTAATCTCACATTACGAGGCTCCGATGCAAATTCACGAAAAGTATTGTCAAAATGCATCCATGCCTCCGCATTGCTAGGATGTTCCATAAAGCCCTCGGTACGTGGGTGTTCATGATGCCAAGTCATATGTTCAGTAACATTTTTTGTCATATACAATCTTTGTAATCTAGGACCAATTGGAAAATAGATTAACACTCTCTTAGCAATTTTTTCCCTCTTCCAGTCTCCTTAATATACCTTTCTGCACCATAGACCGAATAGTTTTCCAATTCTTCAGCATCTTTCCAAAACAGCATGCATCCATTAGGGCATGCATGGATTTTATGATGAGGAAGTTCGAGCCCAGCAAGTAATTTCTTGGTTTCATAGAAGTTAGCTGTCATTTCATTATCATTTGGGCACATGGCT
>JAKOGI010002001.1:0-67500 GCA_029747015.1 Carnegiea gigantea | reverse complement strand
GCGATTTGCCTTTAGTTTCAATTATGCGTTTCTGTTAGATACGAAATGGTTTTCGTTTCTAAATTTCGTTTCTAAACTGAAGACAGAAACAAATGCTAAATTTTGTATCTAATTTCGTATCTAAAGAGGCGCGTTTTTGTAGTGTTATGGCACTAACATTCTCGTTAGGGTTAGGGTAAGGCTGAGATGGTAACCTATTTTGCATTTGAGCCTACAAGTTGCTAACTGTGATCTCAGTTACAGTCTATCTCTCTTAAACCTGCTTAAGAGTTGTCTCCAAAATTAGGAACCTATCATCCATCTTCTTAAGTGCTTGTTCTAGTAGGAAGTTGGTCCTATCTTGATTAGAAGGTTGATGAGATGTTTGATCAAAACCAGGTGGATCGGTTTTAGGGCCATACCTAAGGTTAGGGTGGTCTCTCCATCCTTCATTATAGGTGTTAGAATATGGATCATACCTTCTTTGACCGTGGTTAGAATAGACAGCATTAATATTTCCGTCTTGAAGTGTAGAACATGCATCAGTTAGATGCCCCTCTAGACAACAAATGCCACATATGACTGCTTTTTGAACTCCCAGTAATAATCTTATTTAACATAGCAGTAATGTGAGATAACTGACTCTCTACAGATGAACTAGAACCAATCTCATTAATTCTTTTAATTTGTGACTCCCTAGCACCAAACTGCTGAGTATTTTGGGCCATTAGATTAAATAAATTTCTAGCATCTGTTGGAGTTTTATTAACTAGAGCCTCCCTACTGGCAGCATCAACCATATTACGATCCATAAGAAGCAAACCCTCATAAAAATATTGAATCAATAATTGTTTAGTTATTTGATGTTAGGGACAACTCGCACACAATTTATTAAATCTTTCCCAGTACTCACAAAAAGTTTCCCCATTCATTTGTTTGATTTCACATATATCCTTCCTAATAGATCTAATTCAGGATGCTGGAAAAAATTTCTCTAAAAATAATTTATGCAGTGCAGTCCATGTAGAGAAAGATCTAGCAGGCATGTAATATAACCAATTTTTAGCATTACCAAGCAAAGAAAAAGGAAAGGCTCTCAACCTAATTTGGTCTTCAGGAATTCCCTCAGGCACCATAGCAGAGCATGGGATAAGGAATTCACTAATATGACGGTATGAGTCCTCTCCAGCTAATGTATGAAGCTTAGGTAATAGATTGATAAATTCAGAGTTCAATTTTTGGGGTTTATCTAATGCAGCATAAGTAATGGACATAGGTTGGGTTTCTAGGTTAGGGGCAGCAAGTTCTCGAAGAGTGGACATTCTTACCTCGTTGATCTTAAGACTTACTGGGTTAGGACGACTCTCTTTGTTTTTAACTTTTAATGTTTGCTCCTTGACCTCTCCAATTTTCTTACCACTCCTTAATCTCATACATTATGGGAAATCTACAAAAAAATTAAAATACTAGAGTTAAAACAAAACAATAAAAGTAGTAAAATTAAATAGAAGTAACTAGCAATTTTATTTTCTTTCCCCGGCAACGGCGCCAAAATTTGTAGAGTTTGTCGTGGAGCTACAAATTTAACCACTACTTTAACTTATAAATAATATTTATAGTATAGGAAAGTAGGGATCGATCCCATGAGGAAAGATTATGTCAAAAGGCTAGTTTAATTCAAAGTGATTTTACTACTCTAATTTATTGTTTCTACTATTTGTAATTCTAAAATAAATCAAATTTAATAAATAAAAATCTAGAAAAATACTTAATACTACTCCTAAATATTCTAAATTTAATTCTAAAAATAAAACAGTAAATAGCTATCCTAAATAATCTAGAAAACTAAAAACAGAATAATAACACAATAATCAATTAAAAAGTGAAACAGAAAATAACAAACAAAAAATTAATATTAAAAAAATTACAAACAGTAACCTAAACTAATATTCTTAAAGTTTATAGGTTATGAACTCCAGAATTATAAGTGATTAATTTTAGAAAAATTAAAACAGCAAATTGACTCCAGAAAAATGAAACAGAAAATTAAATATGAAATTAGAAAAGAAATAAACTGCACTAATATAAATACGAAATTCAATAACAAAATTACCCAAATTCAAGGATATAATTTTCTGAACTCAATAACACCTAAAAAACATGAAATCAAAATTAAAAACGTAATTTTTAGATTTATTGAAATAAAAACCTGCACATATCTAATTCACGAAATAATTCTGAAAAATTATCAAATAATTTTCAAAAATTCCTAAATTAAATAGAGACAGATTAGGGCACTATATAAATCCTAGGATGGATTAAAACTTGAAAGAAAATGAAAGGAACTATTTTTAGCCTAATTTCTAACAAATCGATAATTAAACAGCAAAACAGAATATAAATCAAAGCTGAAAATTATAGTCACTCTAAAAATCAAAATCTAACTAATCTAAAATTACCAAGAAACTCCTAAAAGACTATTCTTTTGGGGGGGGTAAACGAAATTAATATCAAAGCTAATAACTGAAGAATAGAAATTGACAAACTAAACAAATTACCTAAAAGCAACAAATAATTATCAAAAGACATCAAATTTATGAAAAGTGCTTAGCATAATCGATATCCACCATGCAAATTAATATTTATCATCAACACACAAGTCGATTTTATCCATGAGTTAAACTGTAGAAGACACCCACCAGCGGATCTTCCCCGTTTTTCCTTATATTATAGTTTAATTAGGTCCAGCCCTAATATAAACCTTACTAATTTGATAACCCTTGCACTAGCGCAAGAATTTAATCAAACTAGAGCATTACGTATTAGAAAAACATCATCTAATACTTTGTAACCGATTTACCAGCAAATCGATTTAACAAAGATCTATAACGATTACCTAATTAAAAGAGATGGGTTTGAGTAATCCATGATTAATTAGGGTGATATTAAAACTCAAAAGACGATAACTTTTACGTATTAAAGCCTTTTAAACTATCATATGAATTCGTATTAAACTAACTAGCATGCATTCTAAGTAATATAATACGAATATCATAAACGATAAATACTAATCGCTATAGAATCATGAATATAAATTAACTAGACAATAAAGCACGAAACTTGTTTCAAAATAATTAATTTAGAATGGTTTCAAAAAAATAGATTATACTAAGCACAAAAAAATTACTCACTCATATTAAAAATTAAATCACAAGATTCACCCAAATAATTCATGTTTAATAATAATCTAAACAACACAAAAAACGGAAACAAAGCTATACTACTTGAACATGATGATGGGTGCCGTGGAGATGGAGCTAGCCGTGGAGAGGAAGCGGCGTGGTATGTTGATGCGTGAAGTTGTGTGTTGAAGCCGTGATGATGATGATATATATGATAAGATTGAAGGGGTGTGATGGAAGAGGATTAGGCACGTGGTTGATGAGGAGAGAGAAAGATCGTGATTTTTATGGAGCATAAGAAGGTGATATGGTGATGGAGATTTAGCAGCCATGAAGGAATATGTTAGGTGAGATGATTATGGGTTATCCTCTCTGGCTAGAGAAGCCGTGGCTTGGTTATTATTATGGTGAGGGTGATGGTGATTAGGGTTAGTGAATAGGGTTTTCTTCTTCCTTTCTTCCTTCTCCTTCAAGACTTTTAACTCTTCTTCAACTCTTGAAATCCTAGCCCAATTAAATAATTATAAAAATAATATTTTTCATAAATTATTATTTTTGTGCCGTCTTTATAGCCAAGCGTGTAAAAGCCGAACTTCGACGTTCTCTCTTTTCTTTTTATTCTATTAATGCCTAACCTGAAAAATATATAAAATAAAATAAATTAGACACAATAATATATATAATATAATCAAAATAATTATTAAAACCATGCATGGTTTTTGGCTTAACAGATGTAAACAATATTCATTCATATACATAAACAAAATTTTCAAATGGGGAAGATAACAAAACCATAGGCCACGGAACAATAATAATAAATAAATGCATGGCCATGTCATCTCTTCAAATTAAAAGGGGGCTATGGGATGTTCACGTGAAGGTGCCAGGCACTTTTACTAAAGGGGGAACATGATGATATGCCCTCATCATTGTTCCATTGGAAGTAATAAAATAGGAAAAGTGTGGTTCTGGCAATAGTATTCAAAGGTAGAATAAATCTGCCATTAAAACTATGATGACTTGATTTCACTAAAGATTCGTAGGAAGTTCGATATAAAACTTTGTCGAGTTCGATCTAAATCGAAGTCCTCAAACAGGCTCAAACCGACCTCCCTCAAATTTTTAAGTCCACGAAATGGACCAAAGTAAGCCTTATTTATTTTCCCCCTCTTTAATAAAAGATTAAAGTTGCAGTTCTATGACTTTTCATTACACGTTACATAACCAAAACAAATTAAAGGGGGAGTTTTTCAAAAAGTCGGAAGCCTTGTTTAAAAATAAAGTATGGCAAAATGGTACCCAAGCCAAACATACAATGACGCTTACTAAATTTTCCCCTTTCCAAGACATAAGCTTAAATAGAATTCGGGCCAAGAACTACATCGGCTTGATCCCACTAAGCGTACGTGGGAAACCCATAAATAAATTTAGGGTGCAATCGCAAGTTAAACAAAATTAACGGACCGACCCCAATAAAGACTTAAGTCGGTGAATAAAAATCATGAAATGACTAAACATACAACTTAGAGAAGAGTTAAAAAAAGGGATTCAAATATCAAGATTAAATCAAAATTATGGTCATTTTTTTTAGGCCAACATAAATAATTAAAATCATATCAAATACTTAATAACTTAACCAAAATAAAAAAATAAATTAAATCAAATAAAAGAACTACGGTTGGTTTTATCTTCTATAAGAGAGGTACGTAGGCAGCTCACGATAAAAAGTGAGTGCAACCTAAATTCCAAATCAAACAAAATTACTCGTTTCCTAACTTGCACATGAAGAATGTGTACATATAGTACCCTTTCTAGAAAGTGCCTATGCAGCCACTATCTGATGCAATTAAGTTTTGGATACGGGGGTTGGGCTTTAAAAATATGATAATTGTCGATCTAAATTATATAAAGTCTTATTAATGCAAAACAAAATAGAGAAAGATAAAGTAAAACAGGACGAGTTGGAATCAAAGGGTGGCCTCCCAAGATAGGGACGTAATTAAGGAGGTTTATCCCCTTGAATAGGGTCGCACTCAAAATAAACCAATGTATATTTTTGTACGTCGGAAAGTTGTATTGTGCATATTATTTATTTTTATTAAATTTTTGCTCAACAATTATAAGAGAAGAAGAGAAGAAGAATTGGTGATGAGATGATTTACAAGAGTCTTCTAAAGCCCCTATTTATACTAATGCTAATTTGCTAATTATGAAGATTGCCCAAATAAAAATCAAATTTTCTACCTTCCTAATAATAGCCATATTCTAATTTTCACCCAAAATCCCAATTTTCCCCTCAATTTCTAATTTGTGGCTATTGAGAAAAGCAAAATAGAGAGCTGGCCCGAAGATCTGCTGCTAGAACGCCTGTGGGCCAGCGAAGAATAAGCGCAATCGGGCAAAGGGGGAGCAACATGCTTCTCTCATGGGTGGGTTCTTCTCTCTTTTTTTTTTAAATTCTATTTCTTCTTCTTCTTTTGTTTTGACCCAATCAATCATATTTTCATCACAACATTATTTTCTACAAAAATTTAACAACAAATAAATAAAATTCAAAAAATAATTTATATTACGAACAAAAATTAAGTGATTAGAAGTACTTAATTTGATACTTTTAGTGCTCAAACAAATACCCCACACCTAGACTTTACTTGTCCTCGAGCAAAATGAAAAAATCAAAAATCTAAGTACGACACCTAACTCACTTTTGTAGGAATCATAGTTGCACTTAGCACGTGCAATAAGTCTTTTGATCCCCTAGGTTCTTCTAGTAGACAAGTGTGGTCTTGTGAGGGTTTGCAGAAAATATACCCACAAAATCTTTGAAAAAGAAAAGAAAAAGGAGAAAGAAAATAGAAAATCTTTTTGATTTTTTTTTTCCCTTCAAGCATACATACAGATACCCTCGAGAAAACTGTACACACTCGATCAACAAATCACCACTGCAACATAAGTATCAAACAATACATAAGCACAATGTACAGATCAAACTCTGTACCACCAAAGATGACTTTTGTACACTAAGTTTTTACCCCACAAGCCCCTGCAACAATGAATCCATCCCAGTGCTCAATGTGCTAGTGTACCATCATCTCAAGGGTTCGGCTAACCATGATTAGTCCCGCTTGATAACTTTATCGACTCAATTATTTTGGTTACAAAGTTTTCCCAGTAGCAATATCGCCTCAAAGGGTACTACCCAATAATGCATGCCTCAAAGGGATACTTGTCATACCTAATTCTAAGACTTTTTATTTTTGATTTTTCTTGCCTTTTTTTTAATGAAACAAATAAACGACAAATGGGGGATTCAACCATGGTTGCCTAAATTCCTAAGACAATGGTGCTATGTGAATCAGAATTGGACTCAAGCCACAATGAACTGTCAGGGTTAGAATTGGGATATGAAATGACACTCTTGGGGTCAAGGTCTAGTATGTACACAATTCTCATATACAACCTAACATTAAGTCCAAGGGGTCAAAATTAATCAAGATAATACAACTCCCAAAATTACATATAAAATAGAAAATATTTTTTTGGTTTTTTTCCTGAATTTTTAAGCATAGCTTCCCCTCCCTCACACCAAGGTCACATAATGTCCGTATTATGGGTAAAGGGAGTATCAAGCAGAAAGAAGAAAATAAAGTATACTATATACACCATATACAAGGGATAGAACAATACTAACAGGTCGGATACTGAATGTACCCGAACTACCTCACCACCCATCAGTAATCACTGAGTGGTTCGTGGAGCATAAGAAACTCCACATCCTCCTTTGTAGGGAGTTCTAGAAATTGCTTCAATCGTTGACTATTGACCTTCTGTTTAGCTCTATTAGCAAGATCCTGTATCTTAACTGCACCATAAGAAAATGCATGAGGAACAACAAAAGGACCCGTCCAGCGGGACCTAAGCTTACCTGGAAAGAGGTACAATCTCAAATCAATTAGGAGCACTTTCGTACCTGGGGTAGAGTACTTCATAAGAATCATCCTGTCATGAACCAACTTCGCTCGCTCCTTAGACAATCTTTTCTGTTTCTGTTGACTGTTTTCTCTAAAATCTGTTTTATTTGCCTCTTGGACATTTCCACATGTCCACTAGTTTGGGGATGATAAGGAGTGGCTAGCTTATGGATAATAGAGTACAGTCTTCGTAATGAATCAAAGGATCGGTTGTTGAAGTAGGTACCCTGGTCACTGATGATCGCACAAGGAACGCCATAACCTAGAAAATATGTTCTCCCTAAAAAATTTCACCACAACCCTAGCCCCATTAGTCCTAGTGGGCATAGCCTCAACCCACTTAGACACATAATCAACAGCTAGTAGAGTGCACACATTCCCAAAAGAAATTAGGAATGGTCCCATAAAATCAATATCCCATATATAACAAATCACCACAATAATAATAGAGTTGAGGGGCATCATATCCTTCCCAGTGATACAGCCTAACCGCTGACATCTAGAGCATCTCCTACAGTACTCATGGGTATCTTTGAACAAAGTGGGCCAATAAAATCCACATTGAAGTACTTTGGCTGTAGTTATTTTTCCACTAAAGTGCCCTCCACAGATCTGGTCATAGCAAAAAGACAAAATGCTCCTAATTTCATGGTCTGGGACACATCTCCTCATAATTTGATGAGAATAATATTTAAATAGGTAAGGATCATCTCAGATGTAAAATTTCACCAAGTGCAAAAACCTATCCCTGTCATGCTTATTCCAACCCTCAGGCAGTTTACTAGTCATAAAATAGTTCACAATATCAGCATACCAAGGGTCAGAATGGATTACGAATAATTGCCCATCAGGGAAGTATTTAGAAATAGGGGCCTCAGTACCCCTAGTACAGACAATCCTACATAGGTGGTCAACAACGAGGTTTTCAGAACCCTTTCTGTCTCTAATCTCACAGTTAAACGCCTACAGTAGGAGCATCCATCTCATAAGTCTATGCTTAGCATCCTTCTTTGAAAGAAGGTGCTTAAGTGCAGCATGATCAGTAAAAACAATGATATGAGAACCAATCAAGTAAGATCTAAACTTCTCAATAGCAAGACCATAGCTAAAAACTCCTTCTCCATCACAATATAATTCATTTGGGCATCATTTAATGTGTGGCTAGCATAATAAATCACATGTGGTTTCTTATCAATGCATTGTCCTAGAAAACCCCAACAGCATAGTCAGAAATATCACACATCAATGCAAAAGGCTCACCCTAGATAGGAGGATGTAGAATAGGGGCAGTGGTTAAGGCTTCCTTCAGCTTAGTAAATGCCTCTATACACTTCTCAGAGAAGTGGAAGGGCATATCCTTAGCTAGAAGACTAGATAAAGGCTTAGCAATTTTACTAAAGTTTTAAATAAATATACGATAAAATCCAACATATCCAAGAAACGACCTACCATCTTTCACACATGTGGGAGAGAAAAAATTAGCAATTAAATCAATTTTGATCTTATCAGCCTTAACACCATCACTGGAAATCACATGGGCTAAGACTATTCCCTTCTTCACTATAAAGTGCCACTTCTCCCAATCCAAAGTCAAATTTTTCTCCCTGCATGTTTTCAAAACTTTTTCTAAGTTGGTTAAACAATTATCAAAAGAACACCCAAATATAGAAAAATTGTCCATGAAAATCTCTATGCATTGTTCAACCAAATCAGAGAATATGAAAATCATGCATCTCTAGAAAGTAGCAGGGGCATTACATAGACCAAAAGGCATCCTTTTGAAAGCATAGGTGCCAAAGGGACAACTAAAAATAGTTTTTTCCTGATCCTCAGGAGGAATAGAGATCTAGGTATAGCTAGAGTACTCATCAAGGAAGTAGTAATATGAATGTCCAGTTAACCTCTCTAACATCTGGTCCATGAAAGGGGGTGAAAAATTGTCTTTACGGGTGGCTGCATTTAATTTTCTATAGTCAATACAAATCCTCCACCCAAACTTGACTCAAGTTGGAATTAGCACATTCTTATCCTTCCTAATCACGGTGATGTCGATCTTCTTAATAACGACTTGAACAGGACTAACTCATTCACTATCAGAAATAGGGTATATGATTCCGTGGTCTAGCCACTTCAATATTTCCTTCCTAACCACCTCCTGCAGAGTCGAGTTTAACCTTCTCTGTCAGTCCCGATAAGGTCTAGCACCATGCTCTAAATAGATCCTATGCTACACAACTGCAGGGTATTACCTTTGATGTCTCCTACGGTCCATCATGAGGCCTCTTTGTTTTCCCTAAGTAAGTCTAGCGATTTTCCCTCTTGGTCTTGGTCCAAATTAAAAGCAATAATCAAAGGTAATGACTTATTAGGCCCTAGAAAAGTGTACTTTAGGGAGTCAGGCAGGGGTTTTAGATCAAGTGACACAGTAGAAGTATCATAAGCATAGCAATCTCAGCCATGAAGTCCATAGAGCATGTATTAAAGTTAAACACATCATACTTAGGCTCATCATCCATAAAGAAGGACTCATACTTAACAGCAAATTCATCCACGTGCTCAACTTCTAACTCATCATAAGAAAAGTCACTCACCCAATTAAGGATAGAATGATCTATATCATCAAAACCATCAGGCCATCTTTGCAAGTTGAAGATATTCAAATCAAGAGTCATGTTACCAAAAGATAGCTTCATTATCCCATTCCTATAGTTAATCAAAGTATTGGATGTAGCCAAGAAAGGGCGCCCCAAAATTACAGGAATATTGGACTCAGCATCAAGCACCTTCTCAGTATCAAGTATCACAAAGTCAACACGAAATATGAATTCTCCCACTTTAATGAGCACATCCTCTACCATATCTCAAGGTATTTTGGTAGACCTATCAGCTAATTGGAGGACAATCTTGGTAGGTCTCAACTCACCTAGTCCAAGTCTCTCATAAACAGTGAATGGAAGCAAGTTCATACTAGCTCCCAAGTCCTGTAAAGCTCTATGAATGACCTGGTCACCTATCACTATAGAAATGGTAAGGTAACTTGGGTCTTTGTATTTGATAGGAATCTGATTAGAGATAATGGAGCTAACATTAGAGGCTACAAAAGCTCTCTTGGGCATAGCAGTTGCCCTCCTAGTAGTGCAAAACTCCTTTAGAAATCTAGCATCTAGGGGCATATGTTGGAGAGCATCCAGTAGGGGAATGTTAATTTTGACTTGGGAGAATGTCTCCCTAATCTTATCAATGTGAGCTTGGTTCTTTTTCCTTTTTAGCCGGTTGGAGAAAGAAGCTATAGGTTTCTGAACCTATATAGGAGAGGTAGAAGTAGTCTTAGGAGGAAGTGTGATCGCTGTAACGGGAGGTTCATCTTTTTTAGACTCTCCAGAATCATCAGTAGTAATAGTAGAGGGTGTATCATATTTCTTATTGAAATTACACCCACATGATTGTCAATCTCTTTTCCTAATCTCAAAGTTATGATAGCATTAACCTTCCTAAAAGTGTCAGGAGTAGAGTCAGAGGAGGTTCCACCCTTTGTGTTGGTCTCAGGCTGACTAGGAAAGGTTCCTTTCTCCTTGTTTTCCATAGCGAACTGGGAGTATTGTTTAGTTATTGCTCTAAGAATTCTTTCATTATTTTCTTTTAAAATTCTTTCCATGTCACTTCTAATTCTCCTTTCATATCTATTAAGTTCACTATAGCTAGGAGGAGGCCGAAACTGGGCATTAGATGTCATGGAGGAGGAACTAGTTGCCTAGGCCCATTTGAAAGACCTTGGTAATTTTGCCTTGGTAATTTGGCCTTGAGAAAGGTTTGTAGGCAACTCTCCATATTAATTAGGCACTACCGCATTAGGTTCATTACTCCAAGAGAAGACAGGGTGAATACACCACCCTAAATTGGAGTATATGGTTCATTCTTTGGTCTTTGGTAGGCCATGTTCATCTGTTCTTGGCCTGAGGCCAAGTGGTGAGCAAAGTAGGGGCATGTGCTCAAAGTGTGATCCAATGCATGACATTGGGAGCACACTTAAGGAGTCTGAGAAGGTTGGGATTGTTGTAGAGCTAATCCTTTCATCATGTTTTCAAGGGCAGCAAATTGAGATTCCTGGTGACTCAATTCAGACACAACATGTATGCCACCCCTTGTCCCATTATACCTAGAGTTCAGGTTATCGTCTCTAGTGGTTTCCCATTGCACAGTTTTTTAAGCTAGATTATCTAGGAATTCCTAAGTATTAGCAGGGCTTTTAGAAAGAAAACCCCCTTGACATATTGACTCCACCATTGTCCCATTTTGTTAGTCAAGACCTTCATAAATGATTTGATATAAACGGGTTTGGTCTAAACCATGGTGAGGACATTGAGATAAGAGGTTTTTAAACCTATCAAGATATTTCTAAAATGATTGCCTATTAGTTTGTATGAATTGATTAATTTCATTCCTTAGCTTAACAATTTTGCTATTAGGGAAGTATTTTCGCAAAAAGACATGCACAAACCCATCTTAGTTTATAATGAAGTTCCCAGGCAAGTTATACACCACTTTTTA
The DNA here is from genome assembly GCA_029747015.1 of Carnegiea gigantea. Classification (NCBI taxonomy): domain Eukaryota; kingdom Viridiplantae; phylum Streptophyta; class Magnoliopsida; order Caryophyllales; family Cactaceae; genus Carnegiea; species Carnegiea gigantea. The sequence continues at coordinate 55,820 of JAKOGI010002001.1, read as the reverse complement.
GCATGATCTTTTAAAACAAAGAGAATGAATTTCAAACGAATAGTATTAAAGGGCACATTAGGGTAACACATCATGGAGCAAACCTCTTCAAACTCTCGTAGAAAGAGGTAAGCATCCTCTACACCCATGAGCTTAGGAAGCATATGGGCATATTGAGGTTTAAGGTTAAGCGTAACATTTTCTAGGGCCGGTATATTAAAACAAGATGGTGCAGTGGTCCTAGGTGGATAAAAGATGTCATTAAGTATTATTGGTCTCGCTTCACCCATCTTTTTATCCTCAATTTCAGGTTCTGATTCACTGTTATTTAGGTTGATTTTCACTCTATTCAAGCATTTGCTATTAGGATCCCTAACCTAACCACTCATGCAATCAAAACCCTCTTTGTTTTTATGAATTTTTTTTTCACATTTTCAATTTTTTTCTTTTTTTTTAAAGCAATAAAGTTCAAATTTTTAGAGTGATGAATGAAATAAAAAAATAAAAACACAACTAAATTAAACTACTAAAAGCAAACAAAGTAAGCAATTCTAGCAACTACTATAAATTTAAGCTACTAAATCAAGCAAACAAATAATGACTAGACTCAAACAATTATTTGAAGTGATTTAACAATTAAAACTACTAATCAATTTCAACACCACCCCTGACAACGACGCCAAAAACTTGTTTGTATTTTAAAACTGTGAAATAAAACCGCAAGTGTACAACCATGGTTGTAGCACTCTAGGGGTCGTCCACAGATATGGGTTGAATTTAATTATTAGAATATAATAATTAAACTAATCAAAACAAACTAAAATTAATTCCAAATAATAACTAAGGCTTTAAACTAGATGAATCACTTAGACTTTAACTAGGACTAATTGCAACTAAAATTAACAACAAAGAAATAAGCTAGAATTAATATAACCCAAACAAGAAACAAGAAATTTAAACTAAAATTAGCACAAAGGAAGAAGGGAGAAAGAACTTACGTCAAGAGGAGAAATTATGAGCCGTAATCAAGAAATCCATGAATAAAGACGAAATCATTAAGAGTCACCTTTAAAGTTGAATCTTGAAAGAGAATGCTTGTAGAGAAATTCCAACTTGAAAGTGGAAGGATTGCATTAAAATAAAACTAGAGAAGTAATATTTGAACTAATAACTTGAATGGCAACTAAAACTCGAAATTTAAATTGAAACAAAAACTTGAAATCAAATCTCAACTAAAAATTACAAGAATTCTCAAGAACTACACTAATACTACAAGAGAAGAAGAGAAGAAGAATTAACGATTAGATGATTTACAAGAGTCTCCTAAAGCCCCTATTTGTACTAATGCTAATTTCCTAATTACAAAGATTACCCAAATAAAAATCAAATTTTCTACCTTCCTATTAATACCCATATTCTAATTTTCACCCAAAATTCCAATTTTCCCCTCAACTTCTAATTTGTGGCTGTTGAGAAAAGGAAAGCAGAGAGTTGGCTGAAGATCTGCTGCTGGGACATGTGTGCCCCAGCGAAGAACAGGGCGAATCAGGCAAGAGGGAGCAACGAGCTTCTCTTTTGGGTTGGGTTTAGGGATGGCGATCGGTTGGGTCTAGGTCTGGTCCATTTGGACCTAGACCTATTTAATTTTTTTGGACCTGGACCCAAACCCACCTCAGAACCATTGGGTAAGCAAAGATGGACCTAGAACCAGATCCATCGGTTCGGTCCTGACTGTTTTTCACATTGAAGATTATTTTTTTCACATCCTAACATGAATTACTACATTCTAAATACAAATAATTGAATTTAGAAGACATAATATTTAATAAAAAAATATTCTAGTAACATATACCATAACTACATGTTCTTAGTTATGTGTTACACACTAAAAATAATATTTTACTACAAACCATGAAGACAGAGTCCACAAACATAAAATAATAGTTTTTTCTACGACTGGTACTAAGCAAAGTAACTTTAGGATTTACTACCTTAGAGTTACTTTAGCCAATTGCATTTGTCACTTTTTTTTTAAAAAAAAATTAATGGGTCTTAAATGGGTCTTCAGTCGGGTGTGGGTCTAAATTTTTTAGACTCAAACCCAGACCCGACCCACATCCATTGGACCCAGATTTGCTTAAGACCCATTGGGTCTCATTTGATTGTACCAGACCCTCTAATTTGGGTTGGATTTGATAGGCCTGGATCGCGTCTAGGACCCACTGCCATTCTAGCTGGGTTCTTCTCTTGTTTTAAAATTCTATTTCTTCTTCTTCTTTTATTTTGGCCCAATCAGTCACATTTTCATCAAAACATTATTTCCTACAAAAATCAAATACTAAACAAATAAAATTCAAAAAATAATCTCAACTACGAACAAAAACTAAGTGATTAGAAGTACTTAATTTGACACTTTTGGTGCTCAAACAGAAGTTCAAACAATGTTTCCTGTGCTACCAAAACATAGGCGAACAAAATCATTGCATGTGAAAATCTATATGCATCTTGGTAAATTTTCAGAGAAACAAACCGTAACTTAAAAAATTTGAAACTCGAAACTCCTAACATTATTTAGAATGTACTAATACAAAGATACTCTAAATTAATAAAGGATTTTTGATTTTATTATGTAATAAATAAATGAGGGTAACATACCAATAACTAAATCAAACGTAGAGTGCAAAAAACCCTTCAGCATGAGGAATTAATAAGCAACAAAAAAAAAAAAACCAAAGACGTCCTATTTTGAACAATTGTGGCTTCCTATCATCTTTAGGAGAGTATAAAAACATATATATATATATATATATATATATATATATATATATATATATATATATATATGTATTCAAAAAAACAATTCCTTTAAAGCTGACGTTTTGCCAGAAAGCTTTTTAAAAATTATTTTTTGTACTACTACTTGGGATGAATAAGATTAGAGCATTCCCACTACAAGGAATGCGTGTCCCAAGTGGGGCCCAATATTCCACACTTTTGTTTCCCGCGCATGAAACGATTGACATGACGGGTGAGTCAGAATGAAATGACTTGCCAACTTGCAAGGCACATTTTTTTGTCTTCTTGTGTAATTTTTTTGGGGAAAAAAATTTATGTTTTACGTGGTTAAAAAAAGATTGTATGTTATGACGTGTGCTCCATGACGAATATTTTATTTGATACCTTCATTGCTGCTTCAGTGGAAGGGAAGATGCGAGGGGAGAAGTCACCATTGAGGGGATTCAGATACCAAAGGTCGAGAAGTTTAAATATCCAGGCTCGATTATTCATCATGAAGGGGACATTGACGAAGATATTAGCCATCGTATAAAAGTGGGCTAGCAAAAATGGAAGTATGCTTCAGGTGTGTTGTCTGATGAGAAAATGCCTGTGGGATTAAAAAGCAAAGTTTATCGTATGGTAATTAGACCTGCTCAGTTATATAGATCGGAGTGTTGGCCTATAAAGAAGACTTAAGTTCAAAGGTTAATGGTAGCAGAGATGAGGATAATTAGCTGGATGTCTGGATATACGAGAATGGATATAATTAGTAATGGAGTGATCAGAGACTTAGGTAATGTGGTTCCCAACAAAGATAAGATGAGACAAATAAGACTCAGATGATTTGACCATATGAAAAGAAGGAGTGTGGATACTCCAGTGAGGAGATGGGAGAGAATTAATATCCCCAAAGGTAAAAGAAGGAAGGGGCGATCAAAGAAGAGTTTAAACGAAGTGATTAGAGAGGACTTGAAAGTTGCAGGGTTACCAGAGGACATGGCTCAGGATATGAGACTATAGCGGGATATGATTAAGATTTTAGATCACAGAGAGTTAGCCTCGTAGTTGTCACTCTGTCGTAGTAGAGTTGGTTGGTTGTGGTTTTTTTCGTATGTCATGTTTGCATGCAGGTAGTTCATGCGTCTGGGAAGAGACATTGTTTGTCTACCTCTGTTTATTTAAGGTGCAGTATCTTCCTCTGCCTTGTTGCACTGTTGTTTACATAGTTACTGCCACCTGATTTTTTTTTCGTATTTCTTAGTTCATTCCCTGTGGCTTATCCTTAGTTTTTCTCCATAAAATGTTTTCACAAAATCCTTCTTCTATAAAATGTTTTCACAAAATCTTGTTTTTATGGGTCTCTTGGAATCAGCCTCTCTACGGGTATGATTGCCGGTAGAGGTAGGATTGTCTACATCTGGATCTCCCCAGACCCCGCAAATGCGGGACCCACACTGGCAGTTGTTGTATCAAGTTGGAGTTCTATGGGTTGGATTCCAAAAAATGGAACTATGGTTAGAAATGCTTAGTTTTCAGTATTTCAAAGTGAGAAATGCCTTAAGAGCAACTGCATTGGTAGACCCGCGGTCCAAATTCCTTTCTCATGGTCCAAACATTTATTTGCATCCGTGATCCACATGGACTGGCCCCCGAGCTAGTCCCCTGCGCTGCTTCTCATTTTTCCTTTTTTTCCTGCTCATTAGTGCAACGGCATCGTTTTACTTTCAACCATATGCTTTGTTTAAAAGAAAAAAATGACCGTTGGCCTTTTTGTGAAAAAAAGGAAGAAGGATCAAATGTGATCGTTGGCCTAATCTGGCGAAATAGAGCGGTTGCTTAGGCCCCTAACGGCTAATTTCTTGGCCTTTGCAATATTTTTTTTGTTTTATCCTCTAAAAATACTACATTCCACTTGTGAAAAATCACACACGAAAAAACTCAATCTCACATTCTGTGAAAAATTTGTGAAGTGGTAAAAGAGGGCTGTTAGCAAAGTGAAGAGAAGATGAAAGTTTGGTGTTCTGTAAGTAATTCTACTGATTGAACTCTAGAGTTTATTTATATTCATTTGTTTTTAAAATTTCTAATGGCATATTTGAATTAATTCATTATTGGTAATTTAATTTTTGTAGATAATTTGAAGGGAAATTCCAACTAATCCATCAAGTGAAGCAATTTGAAAGTCATTCTCTAATTGTTAGTTAATGTTAAAATTATTGTTATTTTTCATAATATTATAGTTACGTTTATGTGTTAATAACTAATGGCGTACTTAACCATCTTAGACTTTAGTTAACGTATGCATTCAACTAAATTTTGAATTGTAATGATAATTCATATGTGAATTGCTAAGTTATGAAATCTTCAAGCTATTGTTAAATTCCTATGTGGTAATGACAATTTATATAGCATGCAATCTTCGGGACGTCAGGAATTATTAATGACATAAACATCCTTGACCGTTCCTTAGTGTTCAATGAGTTGTATCAAGGTCTTGCCCCAAAATGCGAGTCTATCGTCAATGGCCATGGGTATGAAATCGGATAATATTTATTGGATGGTATTTATTTGAAATGGGTGACTTTTGTTAAAACTATCCCCCTTCCACAAGGCCCGAAGGCAAAATTATTCGCTCAATGCCACGAAGCAATTAGGAAGGATGTCGAGCGAGCCTTTGGTGTACTACAAGCTTACTTTGCCATAGTTCGTGGCCCTACTCAACACATGAAAGAGAAAGTCATGGCACTGATAATGAAAGCATGTGTAATACTCCATAATATGACTGTTAAGAATGAGCGAGATTCGTATGATCTTGTTTTCGATTATGAGCATGTGGAAGGAACTCTCTCGGAGCCTAATGTTTAGTGTGACATTTATCCATGCTATGCGACTTACTTAAGTAGAACAATAGCAGTTCAAGACCGTGAAACACATGCGTGTCTTCAGGCTGACTTGATTAAGGAAATATGAAAGCGATAGAGACGTGGGTCATGATTACGTTTTGTAATGTATTTTTTTAGTTGAACTATTCTATTGTATTTTTTTAAAGTCGAACTCTTGTATTTTTTAAATTCAAACTCATGTGTTGTATTCAATTTAAGTCAACTTTTCTTTTTCTTTTTTTCCTCTAGTTAAGCTATTGTAAGTTTTTTAAAGTTGAACTATTGTAGGGTTGACTACTTATGTTAATGAAAATTATTATATTGACGTGTGGTATTTAATATATTAAATTTGCAATTATACTTAAAAAAAATTCCCTATTTTAGATCAATTATTCAATTTTTCGAAAATATATGAATTTTTTTTTTCTATAACTTATTCACACAAATGATAATACCAAAGAAAAACTAAAACTAATTAAATTTGTTTAGTGGCAGAGTCTATGAAAAATATTTTATTTAGTAATCCAAGTTACTGATCTATGGGATATAGAGGGGAGAGAAAACGTTGGATTGTGGGATGATGTGAAGGGTGTCCCTACTTATGATCCAAAAGCATGGATCACCAATGCAAATGTTCTAAGAAAAATCATTACTCTTTCAACTCTTTCTGATTTTTCTCCATCTGATTGGCAGATAAGGTTGAGGATTGACCTAGCAACTGCATGCCAATTATTAATAAACTCTACTATCATAGAAAGATCCACACAAAAAAGTTGATACTTTTTTCTTTTCGACAATGCAAATATGTACCTCAAAAAGACTGAGTTCTTCAAGCCTGAATTCAAAATACCAAAACCCTACCCCCACTAAGAAAAAGAATAAATTACACAAAGGTACCTCTAGTTTTGTGTAAACTATTTTAAGGACCCTCGGTTTTTAAAACTAATTGTAAGGTCTCTTGATTTATGAGGTAACTAATAGAAAAGACCCTATAAGTGTTTACAAACTTCTTTCAAGCCCAATTCTGCTATTTTAATTCATATGTAATGCCCATGACTTTTTCATATTTGTGTATCCCCAATCCTTAAAAACTGTATCTTGACTTCTGAGGTAACTAATAGAAAGGATCTTGTAAGTATTTACAAACTTCTTTCAAACCCAATTCTGCTATTCTAATTCATATGTGATGCCAATAACTTTTCATATTTGCATATCCCAAATCCTTAAAAACTTACTTTCAAAAATTTTAATTTTATGCACATACAGTTTCTCTCATAAGTGCTACTCGAGGCCCTCTTTAATTGGTATGTGATCAAAAAAAATTAAGATAACTAAGATTAATTAAGGATTAATTAAGTTAATTAATTGTGTTTAATGCTTGAATTGTCCTGTACTTGTCCTGCTGCTAATTATTCACATTTTGTGTGCTCACGAGAAGGAAACGTTTCAGTAACACCACAATTAAACTATATCATTGACACAGTTTTAGACTTAAAAGACGATTTTCCTTTCGGGTTTATCCCAAGGAAAACCACGACTTTTGAAGAAATTAAACTTACCCCAATTAGCCAAACATGATACATCGATTGAGCTCGTAATAGAGAAGAAATATTTGAGTATTAAAAAAGAGGCATAAACTGTGTACTAAACTTAAAAACTACATGGACTGTTGAAAATTCATAAAGTATATCGAACATAGTTTTTCTGGCACTGTGACTAACTGTTATGACTCATTAGATGAGGAAGGTAAAAGTGTTCAAAAAATTATGTAAGAAAATCGAAACTGAATTTATCGAAGCTAAACTTGATTCTGAAGGAAAGGCTAGAGAATGTCAAAAAAAGATGAATGACATAAAATTATGAGATATGGGACATTTAGAGAACTATATTACTGAATTTAGTCAATATTGTTACAAAATTGGCATAATGAAACCTATCTTGGTATGTTTTATGACAAACTAATACATCCAATCAATTCTATAATCAATGAAAAAGATATTAGAAGGCTTGAGAAAACAGATGTCATTGATACCCTTCGTACAGGAATTTCTTGTATAAGAAAATGGGTTAATGATCAATGTCTTGATCTCTAGAAGCAAAAGAAAATGAAGAAACAATTTCTAGCATGTTGGGATAATCCTCACTAATGAGGAAAGGAACCTGAGAGGAGAAGAAAAAAAGAAATTTTATAAGAAAAAGAGCTTTAACAAGCAAAGAAGAGAAAAAATATAAAAGAAAATACTATAACAAACCAAGCCTTAAGAAATGAAGATTTTTTAGAAAAGTTGCTTATTGTCCTGCCGGAAATAACAAGTGTAAGTGTTGGGCATGCGAAGAACTAGGTCATTATGCAAACAAGTGCAAAAATAGGAAGGATAACAAGCTTATTGAAACTTTGAATAGTCTAGATTATTTTGAGCTTAGTGAGGAAAAAGCACTAGATCTAGCCATAGAAAACAATAAGAGAATTATTGAGATTGTACTAGGAGATGAATATGAAGGAAGTGATTATGAAGAAACTAGTCATATGATGGAAAGTATCTAAATTGGCATTGGTTATCTTCAAGGAGAAGAATTTATTATAGATAATGAGAATGAAGATGTCAAAGAAGATTGTATCCTCCCTATAATTCAGAAAAACACGATCTATAAAAAATTCATCTTTCAATTAAAAAGTAAGTATGTGAAATAATGGAAGGAAATTTAGATAAAAGACCATAAGTATGATGTGGCAGAAGTTAATCTCATTAATTGAGAAAACATTCTGAAGCATAACAAAGATAGAAAGTATAAGTATATCTATGTTAGAAGTGTCCAAGAGCAAATCATTCCTTTACAGTATTATGACAAAGATATTGATCTTTATGCTTTACTTTATGATATTAGACATACCAAATTTAATAATCAAATCATCGCAGGGATTAAGACCAATTTATGTAATGGATTGGTAGCATTCAATTGCCGATCTAGATATTTTGTAAGCATGAAAGACGAATTTACCAAAAACTTCATATCCCTTGAGATAAAACAGTTGGGATAGACATGAAGAGAGGCAGATATCCACTAAGGATATTTTGAGAATTAGTCCACAACTGAGATAACACCATAGATCCAAAGACTAAGGTAATAATGATAGAGGCAGAAAAATTTGAAAATCCTACACCAATATAAAAAATTCAAGGGATAAAATCCATTTTAGAGGAGATAAAATTCGATGGGTCCTCCTTAGATATTTAGCTTTATCAATCCCACAAAAATCAATAAGAAAAATGTAATAAAAATTGATGAAAATGATAAAATTACCATTGAACCCCAATTATTAAAAAGCATGAGTACAAGATCAGAATAGGGAGAAAAGTCTTCATCAGCTAGAGAAGAGTTTAAAGAAGATGATATAATTAGTATGACAAGTCAAATGAGTAGAATGAATCTTGAATCCGTAAGACACAACGTAGACCAAAGTATAAGTCTAGATCGAAAAGTTATTGGGTATAAGACAAGAACTGTTAGTGAGCCAATATAAAAGGATGAATTAGTCAAAAATATGACTATGAAGATATGCTATGAAATCACCAGCACAAATTCAAATAACATCTATATCCCAATAAATGTGTGTTTAGAGGAATATAATAGATACGAATTATGTGCCTACATAGATAGTGATTATTCTGCCTGTTTTGAAAAAGGATCTTCATTTGTAGAATTTATGTGAAAAAAAGTCAAGAATCCTTTACAAGTAAGGATACCTGATGATAGCATAATGAGCCATAACGAAGCCATAGAAGGGTTATTCATAGAAATAGGAGGAGTCTCATGTATTATATCAGTTCTATGGACTACTAATCAACTATCCCATAACATGATTATTGAAAATAATTTTCAGAGGCTATATTCTCCATGTACACAGACTATAAACCAAATAATATTCACAATTAATGGTTACTCAATTGCTATTGATGAATTAAATAAAACTTACACTCATCCGACTATTGACTTCGCATGTAGCCAGTGTGGTGAAAATGTAATACCCGCACAATGTGAAATAGCACTAACGATCTCACTACTTGAGTTATCTATTAAAGAGTAGATTGCTAAACAATAAGAGCAATTATGCAAAGAACTTTGCTCTGATGATCCTTTAAAAGTTTGGGAAAAAGATAAGACATTTACAAAGATTATTTTGCTAAACATCAACACTATTATCCGGGTCAAATAAATGGTGTATGCACACCAGGATATCTAAGAATTTGACAAACGACTCAAAGAACTTCTCGATAATGGATTAATTAGAAATAATAAGAGTATTCACACCAGTCCCACTTTCATAGTAAGAAATCATGTTGAAGAAAAAAGAGAAAATGTAATAATGGTAATCAATTACAAAAAGTTTAATGACAATATTATCTTTGATGCTTATTATATTCCTAACAAAACAGTCATTTCCATAGAAAATTCAAGGAGTCTCTAGGTTCTCAAAAATGAATTGCAAAAGCAGATACTGACAGATAAAAATAGATTAAAAAAAACATTCCTTTAACTGTGTTTAGTGCCCCTCAAGGACATTATGAGTGGATAGTAATGTCATTTGGTCTAAAAGATCCATCTTAAATATTCCAAAAAAGAATAAATAACATCTTCAAATATCTTAATCACTACTGTCTAGTTTACATTGATGATATCCTTGTTTTGTCCAAAACTACAGAATAGCACAAAGATGATGTCCTAGCTGTCATCTAAAGATACATCGATCATGGTATCATACTTGATAAGAACAAGTGCATTTTGCTGAACATGAAATTGAATTTTTAGCTCTAGATATAAAAGTTGGACAAATTATCCTACAAAAGCACATTCTAGAAAAAATAGAAAATTTTTCTGGGAAGATGCCACCAGTGAGCACTGGAGTGCAGTACTCAAAATCAAAGAAGGAGAAAAGCTCTACAAATATTGCAGTAGAAATTTTAATAAAGCGGAATGCAACTATCCCACAATAGAAAAGAAAATCCTTGCAATCATAAGGGAAATTAAAAAATTCCTAGCCTTTGTAGCCACAGAATATTTTTTTTTATTTGAACTGATTGCAAATGAATATTTGGTATTGTGAAAAAGAATTTATCAAGCATACAAGCATAAGGGAGACTCCTGCATTGGCAATTATAGTTTAACCAATTTTCTTTATCTATTGAATATATACAGGAATAAAAAAATTCTCTAGCAGATAGTTTAACTCGCGAACTTGCCAATGGTGATCATCAAAGTAGAACTCCTACCGAAAAAGGCAGAAATCCAAAATAAAATGTCATAACAACTAGAATAGGTTCTCATTTTAGTAGAATCCTTAAAAGTAGATCACAATTTGGTATGCTGTTTTAGCCTATCTAATGACACGAAGATTCAGCCTTTTAGAGTTATGAATGAATCACTTAAGGTGTCCTTATGATGTCCAAGAAAAAGAAAGTTCCCATGTTTAAGAAAAAGAGTTCAATAAAGCAAATATTCAGCCTTTTAGAGTCATGGAGTACTACAATTTTCTATCCAGGTAGATATGGAGTTGATGGTGTTAGATTTCCAGCAAATTCAATCTCTTCAGATGATCCCATTATGAAAGCCTGGGAAAATGGAATGGAAGTTTACCTCATGGAAATACCATATCCAAAAGTTCCCATTCTTCTCAAAACTAAGTTTTAACAATGCATGTTTAAAAGAATCCATTGGAATTTCACATTTCCAGATGGTCCAACAAAAATTTCATACATTAGAAGTTTATATGTGAGGTACATTGTGTAGTAATTGAGCATGAAAATCGAAAAGCCAAACCAATCCATTATCTTATTCAATTAGTTGATTTAGATAATCCTAATGATCAACGACAAGAATGATTTTCAGATCGAGAAGAATAGTTAGTAATCCTCCTTTAGTAAGAGCCATTGGTTTTCACAATATTTATCATCAAATGTGGTATTAATTGAACAAGGAAGACCACTAATGCATTGCGGGAACACTACTTTCATTTATCATGATGATCTCAGCAAATATATGAAGATAGAAGGAGCCATTTCAGAAGATGTCTTTGATTATTTTTTTTGATGTTAGAGTTGGAAAATTCTTATCAAAAAAAAAAAAGAAATATCTTCATGAATTATTTGAAAGATGGGGACCAGAGCATCTTCAACTTGATGAAAATTTTGATAATTATCTTGATAATGATGGACTGAAAGACATTATTGGAGATGAAGGCATGCAGAATCTCAATATGGATGACTACTCTTGTCAGCATTAAAGTCTCTGTAAAGTTGTTACTCCATTATTATACTATTTTATCAAGTGTAAAGCCAGTAAAATAATGTTGTCTGTTGTAGCAATACTAGAAAAAGGGCATTTTTCGACCCTGTTTTGCCTTTATTTAGATGTGGTAATGGGTCGCTATATTTTCGGTCGACGCTTGCGAAAAGGCTTGAGATATTCAAGGCCCAGATTTTCCGACCGTTTTTTGAGTTGAAATTTATAAAAATCTTGACCCTTTTTTTAGACGACCGTGTGAATATTTCAACCTTTTTTATGGGCTGTGTTTATTTTAGTGGGAATGGGAAACCATTTAGTGGAATTTTATGGCAGCTCATAAAAGGGTCGAGATGGAAATTATTTTTCGCCTATAAATTAAAATTACCAAGGAACATATATATATATATATATATATATATATATATATATATATATATATATATGTATATATATATATATACAACATATATATATGTATATATGTATTTATATATAAAACATAAATTAAATATAAATGAACATGGCCCTGCTTTTTTTCGTAGTTTAATGGGCCCAACCTACTCCTTCCCACTTCCACCCACTCTTTGCCCCCCTTTCCTGCATCTTCCCACACTTTAAAAAAATACCACTCTTTCTCACTCTCACCCACTTTCACCCATTCTTTACTGCTCCTGCATAGAACTATTGTTTTTCATATTTTGAAAACTTTTATAATTTATGTAATTGTGTGTGCAAATAATATGATAATAATTATGAAAAGTTTTATTTATTTTTCAGATGTTATGAAAACATTTGTTAGTCGTATATCAAATTATAGATGATATAATTTATGTTATATATATTGAAGAAATAATTTTTTTTTTTGGGCTTTGCTAAGCAAATGTTAGTTGTTGTGATTGGTAGATATTTTCGGTTTGATTCTGTATATGGAAGAGATTTTTAATTTGTTTTCTTGCATTGGTTATGAAATATTTGTTATAGGTCATCAAAGCGTGGATGATTGTTGCTGTATGTGTAATAGATTTATTTCTTGTTCATCGTAATTTCGGGCCAAGTTTGCAGATGTTTTTTTCGGCGTAATGAAGGAATGTGTAACTTTTTTTTGCATTGTTTGTAATTCATGATAGAAAGTGCAGATATATTGTATGTGTATTTTGAGTGGATATTTTTTTCTGTGTGCAATAGTAACAAAATATTGGAAGTTTTTCACACAAATTGCAGTTGATTGTTTTCCGTGTACTGAGGGCCTATTCTTTTCATTGAAAAATATGAGTTGGTAAATGAGTTAAGTTGGTTGAGATTGATAAAAGTGGATAAAAGTGAGTTGAGGTGGGTATTTTGTTGCAGTAGGTTCAAGTGGGTTGAACTGAGTATTTTTTTGTTAAAGTGAGCTGAAGTTGGTTGAAGTTGGTTGAAGTTGATTGTATTTTTTTGTATGATAAGTAGAAGTTGGTTAAAATAGTGAAAAATGGGTTGAATTTAGTTGAAATGGGTTGAAGTGGGTTGAAATTGATTGAAATTGGCTGAAGTTGGTTGAAATTGATTGAAGTTGGTATTTTTTTCGAAGTTCGTGAAGTGGGTTGATATTGGTAGATTTATCAACGAAAAAATAAGGCCTGAACATATGTGTATTTTTTTATTGTTTGCACTTGGTTAATATATGAAAAAAATATATCCATAATTTTTTTTACAAGTAACGAAATTTACAATTTTTGGGGTAACAATGGGCACGAAACAATATTTCGTACCTGAGTGAACATAGAAAATTTTTTGAATCAAAAAAAATTCTTATCATTGGTAATTACTATCTCAAATAAAAGATTACATTAAAAAAACAAAATACGTAACTTACATCAACTCTCTAATTTTATTCAATTCCTTCCCACTTCTTCCCACTCCATCCCCCCTTTCCAACTCTTAAAAAAAAATACCACTCCTACCCACTCTCACCCACACCTTCCCCTCGTTTTCCACACCCACTCATCCTACACCTGCAATTTCCCAACAAAAAGAACAGGGCCTTATAGTAGCATAGCAACAAATTAAAGATTAATAAGAGATACATACTTCAATTGGGATAATTAAAAAGTATGTACATAATTCCTTCAATTTAAAGTTAAGTGCCCTGATAGGACAAAAACTTGTTGGGATATTTTGAGTGTAAACTAAAGCTGCAAGTGTATAACTTTCGCTGCAGTACTTGAGGCTCGTATCCTAGGAGACGATGATAAGATTAAGGTCACTGAGTATGAAAGTAAACTAATCTAGCATCATTATGAGCTAATCTAAAACCGTAAACAATTTAAATTATTAATTCAAAATGGTCATGAAGCAAAATTGAACTAGTAATTTTATGCTAATCGAAGAATTCACTAAATCACAAAACATAGTAGCCATTAAGCCTGCATTGGATTTATAGCAACCGAATTACAGCCCTTTTGAATAGCACTTAAACTAAGATTGAAGATTAAATAAGCAAATGAAATTAAATAGGAGGAAACCTACAGGGAAAAATAGATACTAAGTTAATAAAATTGAAATCCATAACAATAGCTCAACCTAAAATAAAAAACCAAGCAAAACCAATACACAATCCAAGCAAAGCTTCCACTCATTCCTAGCAAAACGAATGCGCATTCTGGACAGGGGAGAGGGAAATCATGATAGATCAGGGGCTCAAGCAATTCAATCCACTTCGAATAACAATCCAACATCAATCAATGTTCCAAACTCATTCTCTCAATCCTGATAGCATAGCGTCAAGGTAACCGAACAGTCGAACAAATAACAAAACCCAAATCAGCCTGAACAAATAAGAAAAACGAACCCACGGGGAGGGGGAAAGAATCATTCAACCACCATATTCGAACCAAATGATTCAAACCATCAAAACCATCAAACTAAATCCAGCTCAAGCAACCAAAATAATCAACCAAACTTCTAAAATCAACTAAATCAACTAAATCAACTAAATCCACTAAACTACTAGAATCAAAACATTATTAAATCAGCCAACTACTAAATCGAGTAGCAACATATTAAACGCACATCAAGAACCAAACAAATGAACTAGGGGAGGGAGGTTTCTGGATTTTTTTTCAGTAGCATTTAACTTAGAATGGGGAAATAGAAATCGAACCACAACTCATGACCATGAATAAGATGAAGCCAAGCTCCTGGTTTCGAACAAACAAACAGAACAAAAACAAGGCCCCAAACCGTGCATCCACCAACAGCAGAATTGAGCCCAACTCTGGAAATTTCACATGAGCCTTGCGGAAACAACCCAGAATTGAAAAATTTAGCCTAATTACATGAATTCGAAGCTAAGCAGACTGAAATCCAACCAAGAACAACCCTGAGTTACTGAAACCCTAACTCTGAAAATCGAAAACGAAAATTGAAACTAAACCTAAAGCTCAAATTAAACCTAACCTAAAACCCTAAATTACCTAATTCGACCTCCCTTCAATCGCCGCTACCTCCTTTTATGTTCAGCCCTCTTCAATCTCGATCATTGAATTTAGAAACGCGTGGACGATGGTGATGATGCAAGGTGGAAGTCGATAAAGATGGTGTGCTGGCGTGCTTATGGTGCTTGCCGTGGTCGAAGGAGAGAGAGAGAAGGAGATGAAGATGGAGATGCGAGATGATGAGGATGAAGGGGAGGGTCGAGTTTCAGGGTCTGGGTTTCATGGCTGAATGTTGAGAGAGAGGATTGAGAAAGTGAGAGTTAAAAGAGAGGGGGGTAACGGGTCACGTGATGGGCGCATGGGAGGGGGTTTAGGTTTTAGGATTTCTTTTATTTTTTTTTCTTTGGCTAAGCAAACGAGCCTTTGGGATTGGGTCGGGTAAATTTGGCCCAGTTCTTCATTTCCAATATTTTTAGCATTTTTTCCACATTTTTGCCGTAATTATTCAAAACCTACAAAACGAAATAAAATCAAATAAAAACATGAAAATAATGATTACAATGAGCATAAACTGGGTATAAAAGTATTGTAAAAGTAACACATTTTTGGCTTGAGCAAATACCCCTGCACCAAGATTTTGCTCGTTCTCGAGTAAAATAACTAAACTAACTAGAAATAAGAAATTCTTAACTCACTATCGTAGGAATCACAGTTACATTTAGCATATACAATAAGCCCTTTAAACCCCTCGGTCTCCTAAGCGGACGAGTGAGGTCTCGTGAAGGTTTTTCAGGTGAACTACCCACAAAAATTATTTCAAAAATAAAAGAAAATCTTTTTGGTTTTTTCTCAAAATTAATATGTACAAAATTTGGGAAAGATATGCGCATGTTCTAATTAACTAAATTACCCATGTAACCAAGTTATTGACCTGTATATACACATAATGTACTTCAAAGCCCTCTACCTCCTAAATGATATCAGAGCACTAGTTTTTCACCCCATTGAACATCAAGATTCTGAATCCATCCCGGTGCCCGTGTGTAAGTGTATCATTATCTCAGGGCTTAGATTTACCAGAATTAGGCTCAATTCTACTTGGCTGGTATAATTATATTATTATCATACTAATTTTGGAAATAAGCTTTTCCAGTAGTAATATTACCTCAAAGGGTAACACCCAGTAGCAGGTGCCTCAAAGGATAATGCCCAGTAGCGTATGCCTAAAAGGGATACTTATCATTCCAAATTTTATTTCATCTCTTTTTCTTCTTTTTTTCTTCTTTATTCATAATATGTATTCATTATTTTTCTCGAGTAATCGTGTCACAAGCAAGTTGGGGAATCATTCATGAAAGCCTAAGACCTAAAGATAATGATGAAAGGATATACAAGGATTGGATTACACAACTTATACTGAACATTATGGTTAGAACTAGGGCTTAGAATGTCAGACTGAGGTTGGAGACTTCTCATGCATATCCTACTTACATACAAGCTAATAACTAAAGTACAGGGGATTCAAACTAATCAAAAATAGTACAACGTTCCCCAAAACAAAAAAATCTTTTTGGATTTTTCAAAAAAATGGGCACCTCACCCCCACACCAAAATTTCACAGTGTCCTCATTATGGGAACTAAGGTGCTAAAAAGCAAGAACATAGGCTATGCAACCATAAAACCACACAAAACCACAAAGATGTGCAAACTAGGACATCAACAAAAATCACAAACAAAACCAAAAACAAACATAAAATCACCAAAATCAAAACCCAACCAAAACAAAATAAGACTCAAACACAAAAATCAACAAGAAAAATAACTAAATAAAGAAAAATAAAGCCCAAAACCTAAAAGAAAACAAAACCAATCAAGACCAAACCAACATAATCACCCAAAATAAAAACAAAATCAAACCAAAGACTTACTAAACACCAACCTAAATCAAAAGAAAAGCTGAATACGAAACAAAATACAAAAGAAAGAAAAGCTAAATACAAAACAAAAACAAAACACTAAAACACCAAAAAGGAAACAAAAAGAAATTGCAAAAATAAGACCAAAGGGAAATCAAAACTTACTAAGCTAAAGAAACAAGACACCAAACCAAAGGCAACAAACGCACAAATTCAACGAAACCAAACAAGAAAACTAGAACATACACAAGGACAATCCTAGATATTCACAACTAACAAATATTCACAAAATATTAACACAACCAAGGGTGATCATAATCCACACGGCTCAGCAAATCCCAAATTGGTCCTCAAAATCGATCACCCATCACAATTCACAGTCCTAATTATCTACAGCTAAGTACGAAAAGAAAGAAAAGAAACAAAAAACAAAAGAAGGGAGGGTAAAACGATCATACCAGGTTGGATACAGGTTGTGCCCAAACTATACCTCATGAAGATGATGCAACATGAGGCTTATGGAGCATTAACCACTCTGTATTAAGCTGAAAACTGCTACTCAAATCAAAACTCATTAAGGCACATAGTAGCTTATCAAACAAAGAAGCCCAACTCTCAATCACATAGAAACAGTGAAAAGTAGTGAGTTGGAACCAGAAAGAGTACATCCACATAGTCCATAAAGTACAAGGGCCCGTTTCAACTTATCAAACAGCGGAGTCCAATCAGAAAGGAAATGAACATACTTAGAATGAGCCAGTATTGAGGTCATTGGCCTAGAAACTACATCATCATGAATGAGCAGTTTAGGACAAAGAGTGGGTGCAAGGTTCACAGGTCTGTTAAGTCCCATTTGTGTATGAGTCTAGTCTAAAGCAAAATTTTTAGCGGCAATGATCTCAGACTTAACAAATTCAGACTCGCAATATCCAAAAAGGAAGTCAGTTTGGATGAGATCAAAAGAGAAGGACTTATAATAAGCACAAATACCATCATCACAACTTCCACGGATATCGAACTCACGAGAAAAAGATTCATATTCCACATACAGAATATTATCATATAATTTAAATAGAAGGTCAGGAATGACGGGATCAAAAGAGAATGATTCATATTCAACATGAACACCCACATCAAGACCTTTAGTAACATCAAATCCATATGAAAAAGATTCATATTCTGTATAAAGAATATCATCGTCAAAGTCCAAACTAGTGAGTTCAATTACCTCATTGCCTAATTCCTGTGAAATAGCTTCTTATGACTCATCTAAATCACGAGGTTCAATGTCAAGTGTGATGCTTATTTCTAACTCACTAATAGTATCAGATTGTTCACCCACATCGAATTCACAAAAGTCGTTCAAAGTAGTGGGTGGGTCGGCAGAGACTAGGACATCAACAGTGATGCCCTTAGGTGAGCTAGTACAGGGTGCAAGGTCCGGTGATAGAGACATAGGGAGGTCACTCTCTTGATCTAGACTAGGCAAATACATGTCTTCATTCAAATCAGGCCTAGTAGAATAAGAGGGTTCAAAATTATTATAGAGATTAATATCAAGTTTAGGAGATCCTAAACTAGAATCAATCTCACTATAAGTCTCCCTATTTTGGTTAAAACATTGAGAATATGAAGCAATTCTCGCTTTTATTGTCTCTATCATTTGATCAGTCATTTCATCAATTTTCTTTTCAAAACTTGAACATGTAGCATCAACATAAGCACAAAAAGGACAAGTACGAGTGTCATAATTAGGAGATTCACAATAATTGCACAAAATAGGAGGCATAAAACAATAAGATGGATCATATGAACCTATAAAGTGGTCCTGATGGGAAGGATTAATAGGAACAAATGACTCGCCATGAGTTGGGTATCGAAAAGTGTCATTAGCTTGTTCAAACGCATCGGTTTCGCAAGCTATTTTTCAAAGAAATCCCAAACCTCATTTTGAGTTTTAGATAATAATTCTAAGACACCGCCAGAATAAGTAGACTCAATATGACTCCAAGATCTAGCATTTAAACCCATAGTAATGACCTTACAAATTTTTCATTTTTCAAAATTATGATTCAGCTGAGCACGATATTCATTAAGCTTTGAAAGATAGCTCCAAAAAAGTGCATGCTCATATTGCGGGAAATAGAAAACTGGCATTTGAAGATTTTAAATTTTTTAAAGTTTTTCAATTTTTAGTGGTTTGCAAGTTTTTTTTTTTTTTTTTTTTTTGCAAAATTTTTATGGATTTTTGGATTTTTTTCAAGAAATGAACAAAATATATCACAACTAACAATGAATAAACAAAGTAAATTAAAGCATAAGCAACTAATAAAAATGAAACTAAGAAAAAGAAAAAGTGTATAAACTTGCCACTTTGTTTTTTGAAGTTTTTTAAAATTTCCAATTTTTTTTGTAGTTTTCAAGATTTTCTAATTTTTTTAATTTTAGTTGTTTTTCCATTTTTAGTGATTTTGAAGTTTTTCTAATTTTTTTATATTTTAGCTTTTCTAATTTTTTTTTGGATTTTTGAATATCAAGGAATAACTAAGCTAAGTGACAATCGGTACCAAAATACAGAAAGTAAAATGAGATCCATGTAACCTAATAATAAAGTCATGAAATGAGCAAAATAAATCAACTAAACAAATCACAACTAATAACTAAAACACCTAATAAACAAATCACAACTAAGAATGAAATAAGCAAAGCAAAGCAATGAATAAGGAAGGAGCTAAGAAAATGAAAATATGACCTAATCTCATGCCGTCGTCCCCGGCAATGGCGCCAAAAACTTGTTGAGATATTTCAAGTGCAAACTAAAGCCACAAGCGTACATCTGTCGCTGTAGTACTTGAGGGTCGTATCATCGGAGACGAGGATAGATTAAGGTTACTGAGTACGAAAATAAACTAGTCTAGCATCATTATGAACTAATTTAACACCGTAAACAATTTAAATCATTAATTTTAAATGGTCATGAAGCAAAATTGAACTAGTAATTTTATGCTAATCGAAGAGTTCACTAAATGCACCAAACATAGTAGCTATTAAACCTACATTGGACTTATAGCAACCTAATTACTGCCCTTTTGAATAGCACTTAAACTAAGATTGAAGATTAAATAAGCAAACGAAATGAAATTGGTGGAAACCTACAGGGGAAAACAAATACTAAGCTGATAAAATGAAATCTATAATAATAGCTCAACCCAAAATAAAAAAACCAAGAAAAACCAATACACAATCCAAGGAAAGCTTCCACTCATTCCTAGCAAAACGAATGCGCATTTTGGACAGGGTAGAGGGAAATCATGATAGATTAGGGGCTCAAGCAACTCAATCCACTTCCAGTAACAATCCAACATCAATCAATGTTCCAAACTCATTCTCTCAATTCTGATAACATAGCATCAAGGTAACCAAAAAGTCGAACAAATAACAAAACCCAAATCAACCTGAACAAATAAGAAAGACGAACCCATGGGGAGGGGGAAAGAATCATTCAACCACCATATTCGAACCAAATGATTCAAACCATCAAAACCATCAAACTAAATCCAGCTCAAGCAACCAAAATAATCAACCAAACTTCTAAAATCAACTAAATCAACTAAATCCACTAAACTACTAAAATCAGAATATTATCAAATCAACTAACTACTAAATCGAGTAGCAACATATTAAACGCACATCAAGATCCAAATAAACGAAACAAGGGAGGGAGGTTTCTGGATTTTTTTTAGCAGCATTAACTTAGAATGGGGGAATAGAAATCGAACCACAACTCATGACCATGAACAAGATGAAGCTAAACTCCTGGTGTCGAATAAATAAACAGAGCAAAAATAGGGCCTCAAACTGTGCATCCACCAACCGTAGAATTGAGCCCAACTCTGGAAATTTCACACAAGCCTTGTGAAAATAACTCAGAATTAACAAAATTTAGCCTAATTACATGAATTCGAAGCTAAGCAGACCGAAATCCAACCAAGAATAACCCTGAGTTCCTGAAACCCTAACTCTGAAAATCGAAAACAAAATTGAAACTAAACCTAAAGCTTAAATTAAACCTAACCTAAAAACTCTAAATTACCTAATTTGACCTTCTTTCAATCGCTGCTACCTCCTTTTATGCTCAGCCCTCTTCAATCTCGATCGTTGAATTTGAAAGCGCATGGACAGTGGCAATGATGCAAGGTGGAAGTCGATAAAGATGGTGTGCTGGCGTGCTTATGGTGCTTTTCGTGGTCGAAGGAGAGAGAGAGAAGGAGATGTAGATGGAGATGCGAGATGATGAGGATGAAGGGGAGGGTCGAGTTTCAGGGTCTGGGTTTCATGGCTGAATGTCGAGAGAGAGGAGAGAGAAAGTGAGAGTTAAAAGAGAGGGGGGTAACAGGTCACGTGATTGGCGCAGGGGGGTTTAGGTTTTCGGATTTCTTTTATTGTTTTTTTTTCTTTGGATAAACAAACGAGCCTTTGGGATTGGGTCGGGTAAATTTGACCCAGTTCTTCATTTTTGGTATTTTAGCATTTTTTTCGCATTTTTGTCATAATTATTCAGAATCTACAAAACAAAATAAAATTAAATAAAAAACTAAAAATAATGATTATAACGAGCATAAATCGGGTATAAAAATATCATAAAAATAACACATTTTTGGCACGAACAATGATCCAATTCAAAAGTCATCAAATTTGACAAAAGCTCGCTATAGGAAACTAGAGTCGTCCCATGATAAAAGCTCTGTCAAAAATAGAAGTGATACATATGCAACACAACCAAAAAAGCATAAGTCTGAAGGACTAAATTTGGAATGATTCAAGACTCCCAAATTAGTTTGCAAATGTCCAGTCATTGAAAGTCTTGAACAAGCCCACATCATCTAGCTAATTAACTTGTGAGGTTGAGGTTGAAGGTCTAGTGTGCCTTGATTCATTGCTAAGGTCATTTCAAACTTAATCCTTTTGGAACCGGGAAGAAAGATACGTAAATAGTCAACTTGGGACAAGTCATTCAAATTCTTTAACATTTAATGATGGAAACAGGAAATTAGTAACTAAACAAGTAAGAGAAGGGCATTCGATCCACAAACGACCAAATGAGTTTTAAAATTTTAAGTCAAGAACAACTTCTTAGCTTTTCATAAACAGAAAGTTGCTATGATATGGGATTGAGGACTCTTCAAATCAAAGCAAAATGGTGATCATGTTACATAAAAACATTCCCAGTTCCATGGCACGAAGCATCAAAAACAGGTTGACTACAACCTGCGACTACTAGGCCATTGGTGCAATATGTATTAAGCAGCCTTTAAGGAAAAAAAATTGCTTACTCAGGGTCCAAATTTGACTGTGACAATGCATATGTTCTTGGGTAGGACAATCTCAATTTAGAAGGTTGGTCAAAGACCACCCTTAATCAACATGACCAAAATACAGGAAAACCACAATCAACATGACCAAAATACACCAAACAACAAACACTCGCACTGCCTGATTCAAAAATTATTGACATTAGCTCAAGGCAATCATTAAAATGTAAAGCAGCCCCAATCTCAATTATATGTTGTTATATATCTAGCTATAACTGGCAGAACCATTGTTGTGAAATTGCAAAACCATGCATCAGTACGTATTACTCTAGCTCTAGTTACAAATAATAGTTGTTGACCAATGTACCCCCTTCCCAATGAAAAAATAATTATAAAACATTAGCATTTGAAGGACTAACCTGATCACCAGCCACACATAAGGTAGCCTTAGTAGCATCTAGGAATCATCTCTAATTTTTCCATTACGTATCGCCTTCAGCATTAGTAGGAACATGGCCTTTTGTGATCCTAACTCCTCTTTGCCACACTTGAGTTCCATATTGTTGTCAGGGAAGGTGTAACATCTTTTCTTAAGGATAGCATTTACACCAAAGACATCACTTTGATCTACATTAAAGCCAAAACCGATCGGTCACTTAGGATTTTCTTCTTCATACATAAGTTCATCGAACACTTCGTTTTCAATTTCAACCCGAGTTTTTAAAGGGGAAGAGCTAAGATGTCGCTCTTGAACCTTTGACCTTGCCTTATTCTAGCACAATTTAAGAGGAAATAGAATAAATATCATAATTAGACCATAAAAATGGATAATCAAAAATGGCAAGTAGTAGAATAAGAACATATACCAGAAAACCTTCAGTTGTTGTATTAGCTACAAAGCCCCCACTTTCTTTGCTCTGTCTCTTTTTAAATAACTCTAAATGTGTTGGCTCTCTTCCATGAGTTTCCACCTGTAATTACAGATCTCATGATGAAGTCTACATTAATACATTATATAGCTTGTCTTATTTTAACATAGCAAAAACAAGAGGAAATTTCAACATTCTTATAATAGTTGCTCAAGTTTGGATTAGAGTAGTGATAGGATATAAATTGCGCCCAAAAAAAAATAAAGAAAACATACAAAGTTGGCTCCCTTGTCTACATAACTGGTAGAACCAGTTGTATGACAATGAGTTTGCGAAGCTCATTCTTCTCGACCTATTTTGGCCAATGTTTGTAGATCAAGAAAATAGCTTCAACGTTTAAGCAATTCTATAAGTGTAATGGTCAATCTAAGAAAAAAAGGAATAAGCAGATCGATATGGAGCTTAAAGAAAAAAAATAGCTCATGAATACAAGGAAAAAGAAACCTGGGCCGAGGAATACAAACTGGACAGAAGCAAGTCAAGAGATAAGGAACCAATGAAATATGAGCTCATAGCTAATAAATTACAGTATGGACAGAGCTCTATCAACACGATGTGACAAGTCTCACAGTTGTGTAGTTCACACACATAAATTATAGTCCAAAAGGCCTTGTCACTTTCAGAATTTATCTATAGAAGACACTAATGAAACTTGAGCTCATAGCAGGTTATATATATACACATTTGATATTTCCTCAAGGTTATATGGAATACAAACTATCACCATAGAATCAAGACATATACATATATTCATTGCTATAAGCCTTTGAGGAAAATGAATTAGTAGATACAGAGGCTAAAGAAAAAAATAGCTCGTGAACAATAGGAAGAAGAACAAGCAAATATGGAGGTTAAAGGAAAAAAATAAGCAAAAATGGAGGTTAAAGGGAAAAAAAACTAAGCAAATATAGAGGTTCAAAATATAAGCAATTCTACAATCATAATTGTTGTTAGATATCTATACCTCATGTTGTTCTGAACACCAATAGTTAGCCAATCGCATCCATCCTTCACGAGAGTGCCCTTTAGGAACAATCTCATACATGTCCTCTTTTGTTTTCTCTTCAGGTTTGAAGTATCTCTCTTCAAACCATGTTTATATTGCTTGAAATGCTTAACAACATGTTTAAGGACACGTTTATGAAAGCCCTCATCTGCTGGATGCATGAACTTGGAGTGTACATCATTTATAAGTCATATATTCAGAATGAATGAACTTGACCAATCTAAACTTTAGATAAATAGAAGTTTAAATTGGATAAAAAAAGAACCATTTCAATTATGTCGGCTTTATACGTTTTGATCAATTTATGCTAGCTAATCGTCCTGATAGGGTAAAATCTTTCTAGTCTTGCAATGTAGCCAAGAAATCTCATAAAAATGTAGCCTCCCTTTCTAATACGTTGGTTGTAGTTGTTAAATGCCACACAAAATCTCACCCCTTGTTTGTAATTCATAACATCCTGAGGCAGAATTAACCCATTTACCACCTCCTCATTCCCTTGATAATCTGTTAAAAAGAATACCATTTAGAAGACATATATTACGACAGTAACTAACTGAAACTAATAGTCCAAAGCTGGGAAAAGGTGTTTTGATTAGCCGGGAAAACAATAGTTAGAAAATATTTTCAAAAACAGTTTTGATTAACATGCCAAAAAATAGTTTGAAAATATCTTCCAAAAACAGTTTTGATTAGCAGGCTAAAAAACAGTTTGAATACATCTTCAATAAACCAAACATATGTAAATTGTTTACAAATGGTTAGGGCTTCTTCTTTTGTATAAAACTATATGTTATCTTTCCAAGATGATCGAGAAGATCTGATGCTTTTGGATATAGATGACTTCTTTTGTTTCCCTCCAACATCACCCTTTCCTTTATTAATAGACTGACTTTGAGAACTCCTTGCTAAGTCTTCATTATTGTCATTGGATGGAGATTCTCTACTTGCTTGGCTAGTTGAACCTATTTTTTGATGCACTTCTTGTTGTATTGCACCTCTAGCAACTTTAACAGTAGCTGAGCGGGATTGATTGTCTAACGGTACTGATCTCGTTGAGTGATTTACTTGTGAAGTTCCAACAAGAGAAGGGGGCTGACAAGGTAGATTCAAACCTGTAGTTGAGGGATTTACTTGTGAAGTTCCAACAAGAGAAAGGGGCTGACAAGGTTGATTCGGTCCTGTAGTAGTAGAGGACGGCTGAAAAGGACCAAATTGTATAGTAGATGGGGCGAATCAGGGGTTGTGCTGCTGCAGTATGTACAGGTCATAATACAGCAATGGAGGCAGTAGGTTGCGGTTGGGGGGATGTCTAAAATGCTAAAAGCAAAAACAATGCAATCAAAAGTAAGAACATACACGTACAATAGTGAGACAAATACCAGGATATTAAATAGAAAGAAAGCTAAATAAGTCAAAACCTCTCCTAAAAATGTTTTGATTAACTGATAGAGTAAACATACCTGATCCTCCCTTTAAAGCAGTAGGCCGAATAAGCTGTTGCATAATTGGTTTTGATCCTCCAGTAGATCTAGTCAACTGCTGCACTATTTGTTTTGAAGCTTTAATAGATGTACTAGGTGGGGGAGGTAGTTGTCCAGATCATCGTGACGCTTTAATTGAAGCTCGAGTTGATGTTGCATGCTGAACAGATTTTTTGATAGACATTTGCAATGGCAATTATGACGCTCCACTTGATGGAGTAGGCTGAAGAAGCTACTGCGCAATTGGTTTTGATTCTCAAATAGATCAACTCAGCCCAACTGGTCGCTGCTATGCAATTTGTTTTGAAGCTCTAGTACCAGGTGGGGGAAGTATCTATCCGAAACGTCGAGACACTTCAGCTGATGCTCCATCCACAGCTCTAGTAGATGTCGTGGGTGGCCGAAGGGGCTGTGTGGGTGGCCGTAGAACTCCACTAGAAGTAGGGCACAGTAGTACAGTACATGTGCCTGCTCAATTGTCGGGACTTACATGGAAGGTAGCAGCACAGGTGGCTGCTGCACTAGCGTTTCTGATGCTTTCAAGGAGGACGCAGGTTGTCCTGTTTCTGTGCTGGTTGTGCTATTTTAGTACTGGGATGACTAAGTGATTATGCTGCTATTGTGGATGATTTGGCAGCCAGTATGTTGAGTACTCTTTTGCTCCGATAACTCATCCTTTACACTTCACTTTGTACTCAATACCTGACAATAAGAGTTGCAAAGACATTTACCTATATCAATGACATAAGATACATTTGTAATAATTGCTAAAACCAACAGTTGATAACCACATATGTAAATTCAAGTGATTAACTATATATCTAATATCGAGTCATAGCAATAGATGTAATACTACCTGATGTATTATCGAGCATATAATATTACAATATTCAACAGTTGATGAAACTTAGCTCAAGCCATAGACTTAGATATAATATCAAGAACAAATAACTACATGTGTCAAACATGGGAAACACAAAAGACAGATAAGTAATCCAATAATAAAATAGCAAAGAGATAACATTATTCCATACTAACATAATACTTGACACACAATGATCATATACTACACACTAAAAAGTCTACGGCACATCCTCGCCTAAATCAAAAATGTCTCTAACCTTGGATTTAATAACATGCAACCATCCTTTTTGTTTCTCATCTTCAACGTGGAAAACTTGTTTTGCTTAAGATGAGAAGACAAATTGATCATTATGTTAATATCGACCGGTATGAATGAGCTTTGAGAAGTTGACA
This sequence comes from Carnegiea gigantea, assembly GCA_029747015.1. NCBI lineage: Eukaryota > Viridiplantae > Streptophyta > Magnoliopsida > Caryophyllales > Cactaceae > Carnegiea > Carnegiea gigantea. The sequence continues at coordinate 28,584 of JAKOGI010002001.1, read as the reverse complement.
AAAGCATGGCCATTTCTAAAAGTTTTCAAACCCCTATTTATGTCTACCAAATCACAACGAAAAGCCATAACTTTATATGCCCCATAATAGTCTAATTCATAGATTTTCATTTTCCATAGTAAGTTTGACCATTAACTTCCACTATAACCCCAAAATTTTGTGTTTTCCGGTAATGCTCACAATGAACTGTTTGGAATTCGCAGCTATTAACTATGAAGCTTTTTACACTTTTAGCTACAGGGTTTAAACCACTAGCTAAAGCTTTTCTCAACTCTCCTTCTGGCGTGCTTACATCAATGTACTCAACCTATACTATAAAAACGTTTAGTTATAAAAAAGTAGTTACACAAGCACACCATATATACAAATGCATGGCATACATTCTTGAAAATAGAAAGATAACTTGATTTTGCAGCCATGCATCTAATTCATTAATTATCCAATCACTTTAAAGGGTTTCATTCACAGTTACTGAAGAGCATTGATTAAAGGCTTCCCTTTCATTTATAACATAATTAGCAAAGGGGTTTTCTCATTTAATTTCATCACCAAAACTGCAAATCCAATTAGTGGAGCTCATGGTGCACAGATGATACTTACTCCATAAGTTCTTTCATATCATCTGAATGAAGCAGTACATAGTGATGTGCTTGCCTTAAGCTCTTGTCATCCTTGTTATCTAGATGACAAGTCCTCTCCATCCCAACTTTGTGACCCCCAAAATTAAACAAGCAAGTCATATTAACATTATAATCATCATTCCTCTTGCTCCTACAAAATATGGGCTCAACCCCTTCTAAGAAGGTTGAACAAAAGGCGATAGCCTCCTTAAGAATGTACCCTTCAGCCATGGATCCTTGAGGTTAGGCTTTATTAGTGACATGAGATTTCAAATGGGCCAAATACCTTTTTCAAGAAGTTCTAATAAATAATAAAATAAATCTTAAATGAAAGATAAAAGGAAAAAGAAGTATTTAAAATTGTCACCTTTCAATAGGGTACATCCATATATAATGAACGAGACCTCCGAGTTTAACTTCATCTACCAAATGAATTATGAGATGGACCATGACTGTGAAAAAAGTTAAAGGAAATTCTTTTTCCAGCTCATAAAGAGTAAGAGTAAGTCTTGATTGAATGTGCTCTAGTTCATCCACATCAAGGGTACGTGAGCACACATACTTGAAAAATGAACACAGATCAGAAAGTAGGTCAATCACTTCCGTGGCATGTGATGCTCGTAAAGCTACAGGAAGGATATCTTGCATTAAAACATGATTGTCATGACTTAAGATTTAAGAATTTTTGCTATTTCAAATTAACACACCTAGAGATGTTAGACCCATATCCGTTTGGAATTCTAAGCTTTTGTAGAACTTTTAAGAATCTTTCTTTCTCCTCTAAAGACATGGAATATGGAGCTAGAGACATAATCGGATCTCGAGCAGGACGAGGTTGAAGCTGAAGGTGAGACTTTATTCGTATCTCTTCAAGTGCTTTTCTCACATTTGCATCATCTCTAGTTTTCTTATCCACATTCAAAAGGGTTCCCCATATATTATGACACACATTCTTCTCAATGTGCATGACATCTAAATTATGTCTTAATCGATTAACCTTCCAGTAGGGTAACTCAAAAAATATGCTTCTTTTAGCCCAAAGGACATCATCAGTGGCAGCACCATCAGAGTCCTTATCACAATCATCCCTAATTTCACAAGTAGATGTACCCGCTTGTCGTCTTCCTCTCTTCTTTTTTGAAGCCTTTTTAGATTTTCCATACGCATAACCAACTCTATCATGTTGCGTTGAAATTTTAATCCCGTCTACAACAACTGCAGCATCCCTAAATTCCTCCGTCCCATCAAATAAATGGCCTTGGGAACGATAAGGATGATACGAGGTATCCATCTTCAATGGCCTAAGTAACAAATTTTATCATCAAACATATATGAATGTGTGGAATCAGCACATGAAGGACATGCTTTATAGTCCTTGGTACTCCAACCGGACAACATAGCATATGCAGGAAAATCATTGATGGTGCATCTCAAAACTGCTTGCACAATGAAGTATTCATTGCTATAAGCATCAAAATCAACAACACCATCCCACGTCAATTTCGACTCATGTATTAGTGGTTGCAAGTATACATCAATATTGTTTCCAGGACTTGATTTTCCAGGAATAATTAGTGAAAGAATAAATGATGATGGCTTCATACATACCCATGGAGGCAAATTATAAGGGATTAACACTACAAGCCATGTACTGTAGGTGGCATTCATAAGACGATATGGATTAAAGCCATCACTAGCAAGGGCAAGTCTAACATTATGGGATTAGAAGCAAAGTCAAGATATAAGGCATCAAATTCCTTCCATACAATAGCATCAGCTAGATGTCTTAGCTTTCCATCTTTAACACGATCCATATCATGCCATCTCATTTGTTCAGCTGACTTAGATAACACATAAATCCTCCTCAATCTAGGGATTAGAGGAAAGTAACGCATCACCTTAGCGAGCTCTCCTACCTTAGCATTTGAACTTCCTTCATATGTCTTACTTTCCTTGCCTTTTACTGTCTTTCATCTTGAAACACCACAAACATGGCAACTATCTTTTTCTAGTAACTCACTCCAACATAGAATGCAATCATTAGGACAAGCATCAATCTTTTCATATCGAAGGCCCAAGTTATTGATCATTTTCTTAGCTTCATAATAAGAGGAGGGAAACTCCATGATTTGAGGGAATGCATCTCCTACAAGTTTCAACAACATTGTGAAAGACTTAGTTGACCAATGAAACATACATTTCATATGAAACAAGCGTAGGAGGAAAGATAATTTTAAAAAGGTGGTACACCCATCATAAAGTGCCTTACTGGACACTTCCAGTAGCCTCTAATACTTCACTTTTTCTTCATCATCCAACGGAGGATTTACTGATTTGTAAAATTGTTCAGAGGAAATTTGGTCACCATACATGTCAAAAGGTTTAACTCTTTCAGCAAGCGGCTCATCAACCACATCATGAAGAATGTCATCCTTAGACCTAGGTATATCAACCCTAAAAGCTGCTCTCAACAAACCTTCCATATCATCTCCACTAATGAAATTTGGCGGGTCAATATTTATTTCTCGACTTGTGCTTCCTCTATATTTCACATGATCAAGAGTGTCCCCTTTACCATGAAAAATAAAATGCTTAAATTCCTTATGAAAACCTTTGAATAAAATATGTTGCTCCACTTCTTCTATAGGTAACCAATTATCCACTTTGCATCTCTTATATAGACATCGAGTTCTTCCTTCTATGAGATTTTCCTTAGCAAGCTTAATAAATTTGACGGTGCCATCAAGATAATCAGGATGATCATTTGGTAATTCAATCCAGCTTGAGTCCATTTCTACAAACATAAAATAATTTAGTACAATATCTTATACGCTTCATTTTATGATAATAAAACAAATATTATTTAAGGTTACATGTAAATGATAACAATGGCTATGTTTATCTTTTTTTGTTATCTTCTTCACTTGTAATGATCTAATTGAAGGTGTATGTAATGCTATTATTTTACTTCTAGTTAAATTGCACAAGAGCTTAAAAACTTTAAACAATAGTTGCATCAACTAAGCTCATGATTTTCCTTGTGGTTGCTTTTGTATATATTTTGCTATTCAAATATTACTTTTTGTTGCTACATGGACCTCAAATGCTTAGTATGATGGGTAGTATAACTCTAAGTCTAATATTGCAGTTAGTTGACTTTAAAATAGTTATGGTAGTTGTGATTAAGTACACAACATTATCTAGGATCTTCGCAAGTGATTACTGATATAATCATCCGAATGAATTTGGCTTTCACTCGAATCACATGGCATTCATCGATTTCAAGGATAACACCTTGACTCTAACATTAAGTTTAAGGTGAGAGATTCAATCAATAGTTCTTATGTAGGTGACACCCTTCCATCTTACTCATATCAGGTATTTGACCATTGTGTGTGATTATTTCTATTTCTAACCTGTATTAAATTTTATCTCATACCTTTATCAATTATTTGATGATTCATTTAGTCTCTTTGTTCTTTTTGTTGCTACGATTCTCAGTTGTTTGAATTAGTTTGTTGTATATTGATTTTTCCCCCTTTTCTCTGTGTAATGTCTCCCCAACCTGGATTCCTAAAGAAGCTATGCAATCTAAAACCCTAATATAGATAAGGATATCTATTGATATGTTAAGACCCTTAGAGTCATAACCAAGTTCGAGTTTCCTGGGGATGCGAGGTTTACCCAAATAAGGTCAAAGCTAACCCAAACAACAATAAGTGGGATGGGTTACAGTTCTCAAGTTCTGTGATCAAGTGTCTGACTGATTAGTTGAAGACATAGATTCATCAAAGTAGGTTAACGGGAGAGCATTTCACATGTAGCTAACCTTAGAACAATCACAATATGATTACAGCAATTATGAAAAAAAAAATGTATAATTAACTAAGGCCAAAAGGCACTTTGATGAAATGGATATTGCAAAGGAATGTAAGTAGTATTTATTTTCTATGAGATAACTTGACAAACCATTAAGGAACTACCTTTACAAAAGGGAAACATTCCTTAAGATATATTTATTGAGAGGATATTCTGAACTAGCCTAAACTTAATTAGGTACCTAGTGAGTAGAAACTCAATGTTACTGATGTGCGTCTTATGTCAATTTGTTTTGTGATATGAGATTTTATTAGAGGAATTCAAATCGCTTTCTCGAATGAAAAGATGTCACTATGAATGAAAGCTAACGGAGGACAAATTTTCTAAATCAAATGAAGTAAATTTCAATTACACTAAAATCATTATTAGGGACTTTGAAGGAATGTGGCCGACATTCAATATCAAGGACCAAGATCAAAAGTGCTAGGCAATGGATGAAAGCCTTACATCTAAAATGTAATGTTAGGAGTTCTAAAGAACAAATAAAAGAAACCAATTTGTAACAAATTATATGGGTTCATGGATATACCATCACCAAATGAAACATAGTTTCACTTAGTTTTAATATGACCCAGTATCTTATTTATAACAAGAAAACGATATGTGATCTTTAATTTTTCTTAATCTCACTTATTGCAAGTTATAAATACACTATCATACCATTGCATCCCCATTCTCAGCACAGCATGTCAACACCACTGACTATAGATTTAAATTACTAAATTGACTATCAAGATGTCAGAGGCTTGAGCATTGTAATTGTCGAATGCATGTCAATAGGCTGAGCATTCTGACAAACTGGAAAATGCAGCAAATATGACCCAGAAAATAATCAGTTTTCCATTATATTGATGAACCAATTATTTTTAAAATTATAGTGGAGGAAAATATGATAACAGCAATTCAACCAATACAAGAAGCGTGAAAATGCCAAGTTGTTCAAAAGGTAACTTCAGAAGAGCAGAAGTAACTTGTGTGAAAGGAGACATACATAGACTGAGCAAAGAAATTCCTGCTCAGCTCGCATCAGTGTCAGTCTCTTGCTCTTAGTAGAAGCAGGGCACGAACATTCTCCTGGAACCCCAACAGCCCATCATCCATGCCCTTGTTACCATCCAAATTGTAGAAAAGAACACAAAATCAACACCAAAAACCTTTCCAGAACCCCAAAATTAAAAAAAAAACCCACAAACCTCAACAAATTCATAGGCAAGAGTTGAAGTTAAGCGAATTACTGGCCAGAAAAGAGAAATCAAGTTCCAAGAGAGATTGGGAGTTGGCACTCTGGGCGAAATTGATTGAGACTTACGGTTCTGAATGCAATTGATCAGGAGTTAGGGTTCTGGGTTTTGAGCAAAAGCAAAATTGATCTGGGAGTTAGGGTTTTGTGTGCGTGGGTTTTGAGTTCTGGCCGAATGAAAGTGAAACCCGACCAATATTTTACACGGAAGACTTAAGACAGTGAAACTTTTTGTTTGGTGGACTATAAAATTTGGTGGGGGTTCCAATGTAAATTATCTCGACCCTTTTAATGGCCTCGGTAGTTCTTCACCATAAAATGCGTCAAGATTTCTCAATTTTGGAAAAATTAGTATCGACACAAACGATAAGGGTCGGTAAGTAAGGGTCGAAATTTAGGCCGCTTTCTAGTAGTGTAGCCATGTGAGGACAGCTGTAGCCTAGTGCAAATATCAGTGTGTATTATAGTCATTATGTTATCATATGTAGTCTATCTCCTCTATAAAATGAGAGGCAGAGTTCTGAGATGATACATGGTCATTTGAGCATACCTAAGTAAAAGAGAAGTTAAGATTCTTCATTTCTCTATGAGCAAGTATCTTTGATGATCTTAGTAGCTTATGTCCCTCTTCTGTCCTTTCATTGTAATATATATTCACTTTTAAGCTTTCAATAAAAGAAATTTTCCAATAGTACATGTTATCGAACCTTATGTTTTGAATATTATAATTTCTTGATTAAAGTCTCATGATTCTTTAACTTATAAACTTGATTAGTTACTACGATCTGAGGTTGGAAGCGAAAGCGATTTGTGTTATGTGTGATCTAAGAGAGGTGCGGTTGAGATTAGTAATCTCTGTACACTGAAAGCTAGAGAAACGACCAGAGTCCAGTGTCCACTAAGTTCAGGTAATTGTCAAAACTCTCTAATTAAGCTTTATTATTTTGCTAAACATGATGGACCTTTAATCACAAAAAATATAATATTTATGATAGAAGTAGTTGATTGTGATAACTAGTATCATTAAAGCCATTATAAGAAACTAAATCATTGAAACAAGCATATTTTTCGAGAAAGTAAAAAAAAAAAAAGCAATATTACGAAAGTACCTCATTTGGACCAAAGTTAAAAATTTTTGAAAGTTTTGGGCCAAAATAATAATAAAAAAGACCTAAGAATCTATTGTCCAAAAACAAAAGGTACCTCAGAATTAGTTTCAAAAAGAAGCTTTCTTTCTTTCTCTTGAAAATACTTTACTCAGCCTCTTGAGACTTATACTCTTTTAAAAAGAAATCTCTTTTGTATTGGTCCTCTAATGACCCCTATAAGTTTTTCGAATCATATTCGAACTGGCCTCTTAATGGCCCTTAAAATCTTTCTTTTCCTGAAATACATAAAATGACGAAATGCCAACTGCTTTTCTTATTTATTAGGAAATTACTCTTGGCATAAGATCATTATAATGTGCTGGTTGGGTGAGATGTATTCTCAATCCCTAGTGAGACCATTGCTCACACATAAACATAGGATCTTACTCCCGGGATGGCTACATAATTAGACATACACTCTCGTCAGGGTCTTCTAGGGTTTCCCACGACTGGGACTACTCCCTAGACTAGGGATTCCCCCATTCTAGTAAGTTCACTCCCATCTTACATATATTCGTAAGCACGTTATCTTAGCGATTTAAAGCGTATGGCCATAGCGGCTAATAGGTTTGCTGTCTCTTACAGCGAAATTATTTTTTATACAACTCACTCTTTTTTAAAATTCTTTATGCCTTAACAACTGCATTCATATAGTTAAAATAGGCCATCATTCGCTAATAGTTATGATTACTTTTATTTTCAACCACGAAAACCTTCTTTTTCAAAATTTCACCCTCACGGACATGATAAAGCTTAATGATATGAAGGGGAGGGGCTCACACATAACACATTCAACACTTCATAATTCAACTTGAAAGCCTCTTAAAATCGTAATGGAGTTACTAATTCGCAATTCGAAACACATTCAAAACTCAAAGCACTTAGCTAGCGTATATTTCAAACTAAGTTTCGTAATAGACATATCCTTTTAAACATAAGAAGGGGATATGAACAAACTAAAGCCTTAAACATTTTCGAACTCATTATTAGCTCAATTTTAAACTTCCAAGACCTATCGACTATTCAGTTATATCACTTACTGAGCAGTTCGACGATTTAGAATTTTTACGCTAGAAACTTCTTAACAAACTAACAAGCAACTGATGAGTATTTAAAAACATTCTCAATTATGAAAACAGGATTTTCAATGCCCTTTTAAATACATGTAGCACTAAAAATCAATCACATAGCATCACTTATTAACATCAAGAGGGAAGGGGTTCACAAGTAGCATATTCGTAACACTTCGCAGGAATAGTTTCAGCAGAATCCACTTTAGTATTTCATGAACCTCGCAATCCACGCGGTTGCGGTTAATATCAAACCCAGGCTGCCTCCTCATACAAGATCAAATATAAGAACCTTGAATCACTCAATAGTTCCACCTCAGGCCATCCAACTACCAACTCGGTTCAGTATCACAATAACTCAATCGTTTAATTCACAAACCAACATCCATAAACGTAGCATTTGTAGGTAATTACCCCAAGCAAAATATAGATATATCCAAACTGATCTAACAATATCATTTAAGCATAATTCAGTTTGCTTTATAAGTTCTTCAAATCGCCCGATTAGCATCCTATGAGTGTAGCATTCACATGCAACCTTCAAAATAGAACCTAGGCATAATAAAACTGATTTAACAGCAACTTTAAGACATAATTTTACTTGTTCCACGATTCTCCAAATTGACCACTTAATAAAATAAGCATGAACTCACATGCAGGAGTCCTAAATCAGCATCATCATCATATTTACCTAATTTTAGCTCAAATTCCTGCAATTACTGATGATTTACTCGAATTCAACATGAACTAACTATAACCAGCAAGATTCGTTGAAATTAGTAATAATTTGGAGGAGAGAAACACCCACCTGGATTCTAAGCTTAAGGACCCATTCTAAGGGCCTTTGGATGCGCTCAGGAACTCGGAATTCGATTCCTAGTTTGCTGCCCAAACGCCATCTTCGAACCAGCCTGCCAGAGCTGGTTCTGCTTGATTTGTCACACCTCTTGAAGCACTGCTGCTACTGGGACGCCGGTGGTCACCGGAATCATGCCCAGTCACTGGAATCACGCTTAGTCGTGGTGCCTTGCGCTTCATTCCGCTCCCCTCGCTCTTTCATGCAGTCTCTTTCTCTCTTCTCTTTTTTTTTTTAATTTTGATGGGCTACAGAGGAGGTCATGGCTGATCGCCGGCATGTCGATGGCCGGCACACCAGCCGACGCGGTGTCGACTCAACGTCGCCTAGGCCTGCTCTTCCTTTCCCTCTCTCTCTTTGCATGTGTTGTGGGTCACGGAGGAGGGGTTTCTCTGGTTATAGTCGGATAGCGGGCCGAACTGGCACCACTTGCTGCCAAAATCCGCCACCTTCTCAGCCCCTTTTCCCTCTCTCTCTCGCTCTCTATCTGGCTTATAGTGGTCGCCAGGGGAGGGGTTGCCAGGAACCAGAAGAGTCCCTCCCTTGTCTGCTGTCTTCGCGTGAAGAAGGGCTTCGACCCCTTTTTCGGCCGCACTTTTTTTCCTTTTTTTTCCTTTTTTTGTGTTGGTTGATGTTTTAGTCTCACTTAATGAACTAATCTCAATGCTAATTAGTCTAGTCTCATTCAATTCCGACTTCTCACATTCTCACTTAGCTTACCAGTTTTACGTAATCATGTCTTGGCTACCTAATTAACGAATTCACTAATTTTACGTAATTGCGTACTAAATTAGGAACAAAATCACTCTGTATAAATATTACACCTAATGGACTCATAAACAAATAGCCGAACATGGTCAACTACATAGAACACAGTCATTGCAAAACTAGCCCAAACAGTTAGCCCGAGTTAAGAATCCTGGGCGTTACATTCTCCCCTCTTAAAAGAATTTCGTCTTCGAAATTCCAAAGTTCACAGTTCAGTCAAACACGAGATGCACACATATGACAAAGTCTACACAACTCGCACTAAAATCTAAAATTTTGTTTTACAATTAATTGAAACCGAAAAGGGGCTTGTAGTATCCAGTCTCCTCCTCGCCAATCCCCTTCGAATGACTACTCATTCTATTTAGACGCCGAGGGCAATCGCATAGAAGAGGGGAAAATTAGTTGGCGTGGAAAACCAGATTAAGCTTATTTAAAAACAAACACTAACCCTCAATTGTGTAGACACTATTCACATGGTGAACAACAACTATATGTATGTGCATCGTTAAGAATCGGCATCTAAGGGTATAACAATTGTGTCATGATATCTAGAGGTTATATACAGGTAGTTTCATCCTAAAACATGAATTCGAGTCACTTTTAGGATCAAAACGGTTAACCTGGAGACTCCTATAACACATTAGAGTAATAAGGACATCACATAGCATCACGTAGCACCACTTTAGTGCAATGGCATCGCATGTAACATGAATCAACATTACATACTGATAGAAACAATTTGAAGGGAAGATGCAATGGCAAGAATACAAGTCAATGGGTGGCAAAGATCTAAACATAAGTCCTCTAAGGGGGGTAGATACATGGTTTCTTGGTTATACTTAGCGACGTGCAAGCGTTAGTATTGGGTTCAAAGCATAGTAATGATAACACGCAGAATGGTAGCATAATGACTCATCAACAAGGCATTTAGAATAGAGGGAAGGCCACGTACGATCATCATGATATAGTAAAATGGCAACAGCAACAAGCATAAGGGCTAACATAATACAACTCTAGAATTTCCTATGAAAAACCCACAAGGTACATGACACCCGCAAGAGTGCACCTATGTGGCTGCAAACTCTAACAATCATTATGCCATATATTAAGTAATAGGTATATGATTGCTCAAACTATATGGTAAGGTAATAGGGTTTGTGAAAGGGTAAGTAATGACTTAGAGGTCACACTAAGCAAAAAATTTCATATGTTAAATCGTTTAATTAATTTAGCCATGTGCTTATTAAAACTCAAGCCATGCAAATTCCAAGAAGTGTGTTTAATACACAATTCGTTCATAAAACACATAATTGATCATGAATAACGAACTTAAGTAACTATTTAAGCTTCTATGGGCTTTAGATTGTATACAATGCTATGGTCACCGCATCTTGCTTTAAGTATGTCCTTATGCAGTTACTCAGCTATAACATAAGAACATATAATTCACGAAATGCAAATAACGACTCATAGGTCATAACATGCCACGAATTATATAAGTTAAACCATTTGGTTAATTCAGTCGCATGCCAAACCAAACTCAAGTCAAGTAAACAACAAGATGTTCATTCACTAAACAATTCATTCACAAGACACTTGCATGACTGTGCATAACAAACCTAAGTTATTATATAGACTTCTATAATACTTATGCTTCAAAAACAGACTAAGCAACAATGCATCTTGGCATGTAGGTACTCGAAACATCCACTTACATATAGAAACTTACATTCATAGAACAAAGCTCAAACATCATTATAAAGCAAATACAAGTCTTCATATGCATAAGTAAGGCCTAGCTATATAATTAAAAAGGTCTTTTAATGTAAAAGAAAAACCTTAACTCACTATTTAGGAATGATCTTAACGTCCAAAGTCTCTAGGTTTCAAAAGGAGAATAATTTAACTGCTTCTAGCTCTTTCCCTACCAATCATTGAGTGCGTATGCTCACTCCATTATGGGGCCCGAGGAGCAAATCGTACTTAAGGGCCAAGAATGAGCTTGGAGTTAAAGCATTCTCAATTGTTTGAGTTCAAACCAAGTGCACTTGAAACATTTGATTTATAACGCCAAGGTGTATATGCAAAACAAATATTGATTGTGCTAACACTTAGCTTGTTCACGAGAATAAAAGCCACTCAGCTTACACCCTAGCAAATGGTTCATTCATTCAATCAACGAGCTCACTCAAGCTGCACATAACTAGCTCAACCAACCAACGTTCACACAAAACCCGCATTTGCACACAAAAGCAGGCATATATCACATTATCATCAATGCGTTCCTAGATAACTATATGAAATGCGAGACTCAGGTTGCAGCCTGTGGTCGCAGAACCTTACTCTGATACCATCTGTAATACCCCTAGCCCCTAGTGTTAAGAGCATTAACAATTTCTTAAATCCTACTTAAATTCTAGGGCGAAACGGACAGAGTTTCGCCTAAAAACTAATCATTTCCTAGGCTTAAAGCCTTCCATTAAATCCCCGCAATGAATAGAAGCATAAAAGGACACTGAAATAAGCTTAACGGCTACACGTCGGAGTTCATAACTCTATGAGCCACTCGCTCAAAGTATACCAAACAATATAGTTCATTAATAAAGATGGAAACAAAATATACAACTCGAGGGATCACACATCTGGAGTACTGGGGTTTCACATCCTAAAAATAAATAACTTAAACAATGATGACTGACTAATCAGACGGTTGGCTTACATGGCCGTACAAAGCGACTTTCGAACATTATGCATTACATGAACTCGAGTGCTTTGTTTACATACATTTACAGCACTAGGGATACATTATACTACATCGTTTAACACGTAAATCCACTCTTGTATGTGCACACGTGACAACTTTTCAAAGCAAGGGTAGACTCCAGCTCGGTATAAGTAAATTGACTTCTACCTATCACAATGAAAACCTGGGAAAAGAAGTAATAACAATTAGAATGAGCCACCACATGCTCGGTGATTATTTCACGACTCCTTAAAAACTAAAACCATTTGCAGGCAATAATGATAAGTAGCAGGCACACGTCATTTGTATATTACTATCATATTAGGCAATTATAGTCCCAAAAAGGAATCATCATCACCCTTAAGTTTCATACTAGCCACTCAAACTAATTGCTAAGCTCTTGATGTTCCCTAATGATCAAGTATTTAGGCACATATGCAAGTAAGCAATGAGGATAGAGCAAAAGTGCTTTCAAATACTCAAATTGAAAACGCGGTGACTCATGTTTTCTTCAAAGAATATGCACATTTGAAAACTTATATGCTCGATGCATTATAAGGATACGGCCACTATTTATTTGAAATTTCATTCGAATTATACTTGGATCTCATTCATAAGATATGCACAGGAAGCCTTCCTTTTCTTTCTTGAAAACAATTTACTTAGGCTCTTGAGGCTCATACTCTTTTAAAAAGAAATCACTTTCGTATTGGTCCTCTAATGACCCTTATAAGTTTTTCGAATCTTATTCGAACTGGCCTCTTAATGGCCATTAAAATCTTTCTTTTCCTGAAATACATAAAATGACAAAATGTCAACTGCTTTTCTTACTTACTAGGAAAATACTCTTGGCATAAGATCATGATAATTTGCTAGTTGGGTGAGATCTATTCTCAACCCCTATTGAGACTATCGCTCCCGCATAAACATAAGCTCTTACTCCTGGGATGGCTACGTAATTGGACATACACCCTCGTCAGGGTCTTCTATGGTTTTCCACTACTGGGACTACCCCCTAGGCTAGGGATTCCCCCGTTCTAGCAGGTTCGCTCCCATCTTACATATATTCATAAGCATGTTATCTTAGCTGTTTAAAGCGTATTGCCATAGCGGCTAATAGATTTGTTATCTCTTACAGTGAAATAATTTTTCATACAACTCGCTCCTTTTTAAAATTCTTTTTGCCTTAAAAACTGTATTCATATAGTTAAAATAGGCCATCATTCGCTAATAGTTATGGCTACTTTTATTTTCAACGACGAAAACCTTCTTTTTTAAAATTTCACCCTCACGCACATGATAAAGCTTAATGATATGACGGGGAGGGGCTCACACATAACACATTCAACACTTCATAATTCAACTTGAAAACCTCTTAAAATTGTAATGGCGTTACTAACTCACAGTTCGAAACACATTCGAAACGCAAAGCACTTGGCTAGCATATATTTCAAACTAAGTTTCGTAATAGACATCTTTAATTGTCATTTTTCAATTCGTTTCAATCCTTTTAAACATAAGAAGACATTTTCAAACTCGTTACTAGCTCGTTTTTAAACTTCCTAGACCTGTCGATTATTCGGTTGAGTCACTCACTGAGCAGTTTGATGATTTAGGATCTTTTAGGCTGTGAACATCTTAACAAGCTAACAGGCAACTGATAAGTATTTAAAAACATTCTCAATTATGAAAAAAAGCTTTTTAACGTCCTTTTAAATACGTCTAGCCTCAAAAATTAATCACTTAGCATCACTTTTTAACATCAAGCGGGAAGGGATTCACAAGTAGCACATTCGTAACACTTCGCAGGAACAGTTTCACCAGAATCCACTTTAGTATTTCATGAACCTCGCAATCCACACGACTATGGTTAATATCAAACCCAGGTACCCTTCTCACACAACACCGACCACAAGAATCTCAAATCACTCAATAATTCCATCTCAGGCCATCCAGTTACCTGCTCGATTCAGTATTACAATAACTCAATCGTTTAATTCACAACCAACACCCATAAGCGTAGCATTTGTAGGTAATTACCAGAAACTAAATATAGATATATCGAAGCTCATCTAACAATATCATTTAAGCATTATTCAGTTTACTCTACAATTTTTTCAAATTGCCCGATTAGCATTCTATGAGCATAGCATTCACATGCAACCTGCAAAACAGAACCTAAGCACAATAAAACTGATTTAATAGCAACTTTAAGACATAATTTTACTTATTCTATGATTCTCCAAATTAACCGGTTAATAAGATACGCATTAACTCACATGCAAGAGTCCTAAATCAGTTTTATCATCATATTTACCTAATTTCAGTTCAAATTCCTCCAATTACTGATGAGTAACTTGAATTCAACATGAACTAACTATAAGCAGTAAGATTCGTGGAAATTAGTAATAATTAGGAGGAGAGAAACACCCACCTGGATTCTAAGCTTAAGGACCCGTTCTAAGGGCTGTTGGGTGCGCTCAGGAACCCAGAATTCGATTCCCAATTTGCTGCCCAAATGCCATCTTCGAACCAGCCTGGTTCTGCTCGATTCGTCACCCTCCTGAAGCACTGCTGCTACTAGGACCCTGGTGGTGGCCAGAATCATACCCAGTCACCGGAATCGTGCTTAGTCGCGGTGCCTCGGCCTCCATCCCGCTCTCGTCGCTCTTTCACGCAGTCTCTCTCTCTCTCTCTCTCTTAATTTTGGTGGGCTATGGAGGAAGTCATGGCTGATCGTTGGCGTGGTAGTGGCCGGTGTACCATTCGGTGCTGTTTCGACTCAACGTCGCCCAGGCCTGCTCTTCCTTTTCTTTCTTTCTCTTTGTATGTGTTGTGGGTCACGGAGGAGCGGTTTTAGAGTTGCAGTCGGGTAGCGGGCCGAACTGCCACCACCCGCTGTCGGAATCCACCACCTTCTCTGCCCCTTTTTCCCTCTCTCTCTCGCCCTCTCTGTGGCTTATGGTGGTCGTTGGGGGAGGGGTTGCGAGGAACTAGAAGAGTCCCCCCTTGTCTGCTGTCTTCGCGCGAAGAAGGGCTTCAGCCCCATTTTGGCCCCCATTTTTTTCCTTTTTTTTCTTTTTTTTTTTGTGTTGCTTGATGTTTTAGTCCCACTTAACAAACTAATCCCAATGCTAATTAGTCTAGTCTCATTCAATTTCGACTTTGCACATTCTAACTCAGCTTACCAATTTTGTGTAATCATGTTTTGCCTATCTAATTAGCGAATTTACTAATTTTACGTAATTGCGTACTAAATCAAAAAAATTAACAAAATCACTCCATATAAATATTACACCTAATAGACTCATAAATAAATAACCTGACATGGTCAACTACATAAAACACAGTCAATGAAAACACTAACCCAAACAATTAGCCCCAGTTTAGAATCCCGAGAGTTACATTCTCCCCCCGTAAAAGAATTTCGCCCTCGAAATTCTAAAGTTCACAGTTCAGTCAAACACAAGATGCACACACATGACACAATCTACACAACTCGCACTAAAATATAAAATTTTGTTTTACAATTAATTGAAACCAAAAAGGGGCTTATGGTATCTAGTCTCCTCCTCAGTAATCCTCTTTGAATGGCTACTCACTCTATTCAGGCGCCGAGGGCAATCGCATAGCAGAGGGGCAAATGAGTTAGCATGGAAAACCATATTAAGCTTATTTAAAAACAAACACTGGACCCTCAATTATGTAGACAGTATTTGCATGGTGAACAACAACTCTATGAATGTGCATCATTAAGAATTAGCATCTAAGGGTATGACAATTGGGTCATGGCACCTCAAGGTCATATACAGGTAGTTTCATTCTAAAACGTGAATTCGAGTTACTTTTAGGATCAAAACGATTAACTTGGAGACCCCTAATAACACATTAGAGTGATAAGGACATCACATAGCATCACGTGGCACCACGTTAGTACAATGGCATTGCATGTAACATGAATCAACACTACATACTGATAGAAACAATTTGAAAGGAAGATGCAATGGTAAGAATGTAAGTCGATGGGTGGTGAAGATCCGAACATAAGTCATTTAAGGGAGGTAGATACATGGTTTCTTGGTTATGTGTAGAGACGTGCAAGCATTGGTATTGGGTTCGAAGCATAGTAATGATAGCACGCAGAATAATAGCATGACGACTCATCAACAAGGCATTTAGAATGGAGGTAAGGCCATGTACGATTATCATGATGCATTAAATGGCAACAGCAACAAGCATAACGGCTAACATAATACAACCCCAGAATTTCCTATGAAAAACCCACAAGTTACATGACACGTACAAGAGTGCACATATGTGGCCGCAAACTCTAACAATCATTATGCCATATATTAAGTAATAGGTATACAGTTGCTCAAACTATATAGTAAGGTAATAGGGTTTGTAAAAGGGTAAGTAATGACTTTGAGGTCACACTAAGCAAAAAATTCATTCATAAAACACATAATTGATAATTGATTCATTAATTCAGCCACATGCTTATTCAAACCCAAGCCAAACAAGCTGTAAGAAGTGTGTTTACTACCCAATTCGTTCATAAAACACATAATTGATAATGAATAATGAACTTAAGCAACTATTTAAGCTTCTATGGGCTTTAGATTGTATATAATGCTATGGTCTCCGCATCTTGCTTTAAGTACATGCATATACAGTTACTCAGCTATAACATAAGAATATATAATTCACGGAATGTAAATGGCGACCCATAGGTCATACCATGCCATGAATTACATTAGTTAAACCATTTGGTTAATTCAGTCACAAACCGAGCTAAACTCAAGTCAAGCAAACAACATGATGTGCATTTACTAAACAATTCATTCACAAGGCACTTGCATGACTGTGCATAACAAACCTAAGTAACTACATAGGCTTCCATAACCTCTACATTATACATAGTGTTATATTTATGCTTCAAAAACACACCAAGCAATAATGCATCTTGGCATGTAGGTACTCGAAACATCCACTTACACATAGAAACTCACGTTCATAGAATAAAGCTCAAACATCATTGTAAAGTAAATATAAGTCTTCATATGCATCAGTAAGGCCTAGCTATATAATTAGAAAGGTCTTTTGATGCAAAAGAAAAACCTTAACTCCCTACTTAGGAAGGATCTTAACTTTCAAAGACTCTAGGTTTCAAAAGGAGAATAATTTAACTGCTTCTAACTCTTTCCTTACCAACCATTGAGTGCATCTGCTCACTCCATTATAGGGCTCGAAGAGCAAATCGTACTTAACGGGCCAGAATGAGCTTGGAATTAACACATTCTCAATTGTTTGAGTTCAAACCAAGTGCACTTGAAACTTTTGATTTAAATTGCGAAGGTGTATATGCAAAACAACTGTTGAATGAGCTAACACTTAGCATGTTCACGAGAATACAAGTCACTTGGCCTACACCCTAACAAATGGTTCATTCATTCAATCAACGAGCTCACTTAAGCCGCAAAACTAACCAACGCTCAACAAAACCCACATTTGTACACAAAACCAGGCATATATCGCATCATCATCGATGCGTTCCTAGATAACTACATGAAATGCAAGACTCAGGTCGCGGCCTGTGGTCGCAGGACCTTGGTCTAATACCATCTGTAACACGCCCAAACCCTAGGGTCAGGAGCATTAATGATTTCTTAAATCTACTTAAATTCTAGAGCGAAACGGACAGCGTTTTGCCTAAAAATGGAGCATTTTCCAGGCTCAAAGCTTTACATTAAATCCCTGCAATGAATAGAAGTATAAAAGGACACTGAAATAAGCTTAACTGCTACATACCGGAGTTCATAACTCTACGAGCCACTCGCTTGAAGTATACCAAACAATATAATTTATTAATAAAGAAGGAAACAAAAGATACAACTCGACGGATCACACATCCGGAGTACTGGGGTTTCACATCCCAAAAATAAACAACTTAAACAATGATGACTGACTAATCAAACGGTTGGCTCATATGGCCATACAGAGCGACTTTTGAACATTATGCATTACATGCAATAGAGTGCTTTGTTTACATATATTTACAACATTAGGGATACATTATATTACATTGTTTAACACATAAATCCACTCTCGTATGTGCACGCATGACACCTTTTCAAAGCAATGGTAGACTCTAGCCCGGCATAAGTAAATTGACTTCTGCCTGTCACAAGAAAAGCCTGGAAAAAGAGGAATTAGTAATTGGAATGAGCCACTACACACTTAGTGAGTACTTCACGCCTCCTTAAAAACCAAAACCATTTGCAGGTAATAATGATAAGTAGCAGGCATACTTCATTTATATATTACTATCATATTAGGCAATCATAGTCCCAAAAAGGAATCATCATCTCCCTTAAACTTCACACTGGCCACTCAAATTTATTGCTAAGCTCATGATGACCCAACTTGCCTAATGATCAAGTATTTAGGCATATAAGCAAGTAAGCAATGGGGATAGAGCAAAAGTGCTTTCAAATATTCAAATTGAAAATGTGGTGACTCATGTTTTCTGCAAAGAATATGCACATTTGAAGACTTATATGCTCGATGCATTACAAGATTATAGCCACACTTTATTTGAAATTTCATCCAAATTATACTTGGATCGCATTCATAAGATATGCACAGGACATGCACAGGAAGTTTTCTTTCTTTTTCTTGAAAATCTTTTACTTAGCCTCTTGAGGCTCATACTCTTTTAAAAGGTAATCTCTTTCGTATTGGTCCTCTAATGACCCTTATAAGTTTTTCGAGTCTTATTCGAACTGGCCTCTTAATGGCCCTTAAAATCTTTCTTTTCCTGAAATACATAAAATGGCGAAATGCCAACTACTTTTCTTACTTATTAGGAAGATACTCTTGGCATAAGATCATAATAATGTGCTGATTAGGTGAGACCTATTCTCAACCCCTAGTGAGACTATCACTTGAGCATAAACATAAGCTCGCACTCCGGGGATGACTACATAATTAGACATACACCTTCGTCAGGGTCTTTTAGGGTTTCCCACTACTGGGACTACTTCCTAGACTAGGGATTCCCCCGTTCTAGTAGGTTCACTGCCATCTTACACATATTCGTAAGTATGTTATCTTAGCCATTTGAAGCGCATGGCCATAGCGGCTAATAGGTTTGTTGTGTCTTACAGTGAAATTATTTTTCATACAACTCACTCCTTTTTAAAATTCTTTATGCCTTAAAAACTGCATTCATATAGTTAAAATAGGCCATCATTTGCTAATAGTTATGGCCATTTTTATTTCAACCACGAAAATCTTCTTTTTCAAAATTTCACCCTCACTTACATGATAAAGCTTAATGACATGAAGGGGAGGGGCTCACACGTAACACATTCAACACTTCATAATTCAACTTGAAAACCTCTTAAAATCTTAATGGAGTTACTAACTCGCAATTCGAAACACATTCGAAACTCAAAGCATTGGGCCAGCATATATTTCAAACTAAGTTTCGTAATAGACATCTTCAGTTGCCATTTTTCAATTTGTTTCAATCCTTTTAAACACAAGAAGGGGATATGAACAAACTAAAGCCTTAAACATTTTCAAACTCATTACTAGCTCATTTTAAAGCTTTCTAGACCTATTGACTATTCAGTTGAGTCACTCACTGAGCAGTTCGACGATTTAGGATCTTTTAAGCTACAAACATTTTAAAAACTAAAAGGCAACCGATGAGTTCTTAAAAACATTCTCAATTATGAAAACAAGCTTTTTAACGCCTTTTTAAATACATCTAGCCTCAAAAATCAATCACATAACATCACTTATTAACATCAAGAGGGAAGGGGTTCAGCAGAATCCAGTTTAGTATTTCATGAACCTCGCAATCTACACGACTGTAGTTAATGTCAAACCCAGGCTCCTTTTTCACACAACACTGACCACAAGAGTCTCAAATCACTTAATAGTCCCACCTTAAGCCATCCAACTACCAATTCGATTTAGTATCACAATAACTCAATCGTTTAATTCACAAACCAACATCCATGAGCGTAGCATTTGTAGGTAATTACCACAAACAGAGTATAGATACATCCAAATTGATCTAATAATATCATTTAAGCATAATTCAGTTTGCTCTATAATTTCTTCAAATTGCCCGATTGGCATCCTATGAGCGTAGCATTCACATGCAACCTTCAAAACAGAACCTAGGCATAATAAAACTAATTTAAAAGCAACTTTAAGACATAATTTTACTTGTTCCATGATTATCTAAATTGACCGGTTAATAAGATATACATAAACTCACATACAAGAGTCCTAAATCAGCATCATCATAATATTTACCTAATTTTAGTTCAAATTCCTCCAATTACTGATAATTAACTCGAATTTAACATGAACTATCTATAATCCATAAAATTCATTGAAATTAGTAATAATTAGGAGGAGAGAAACACCCACCTAGATTCTAAGCTTAAGGACCCGTTCTAAGGGCCTTTGGGTGCGCTCAGGAACTCAGAATTCGATTCCTAGTTTGTTGTTCAAACACCATCCTCGAACTAGCCAGTCAGAGCTAGTTCTACTCGATTCATCACCCCTTCTGAAGCGCATCTACTACTGGGACCCCGGTGGTCGTCGGAATCATGCCCAGTCGCCGGAATCGCGCTTAGTCACGGTGCCTCGGGCTCCATCCCGCTCCCCTCGCTCTTTCACGTAGTCTCTCTCTCCTCTTTTCGTTCTTTTTAATATTTTGGTGGGATACGGAGGAGGTCATGGCTGATCGCCGATGTGGCAGTGGCCTGCGCACTATCGGTGCAGCGTCGACTCACCGTTGCCTAGGCCTACTCTTCCTTTCCTTCTCTCTCTTTGCATGTGTTGTGGCTCATAGAGGAGGGGTTTTAAAGTTGTAGTCAGGTAGCGAGCCAAACTGGGACCACCCACTACCGAAATCCACCACCTTCTTCGCCCGTTTTCTCTTTCTTGCTCTCTCCCTAGCTTATGGTAGTCATTGGGGGAGGGGTTGTGAGGAACCAGAAGAGTCCTCCCTCATCTGCTGTCTTCACGTGAAGAAGGGCTTCGGCCCCTTTTTGATCCCCCCCTTTTTTTCTTTTTCTTTTTTTTTTTTGCGTTGGTTGATGTTTTAGTCTCACTCAATAAACGGATCCCAATGCTAATTACTCTAGTCTCATTTAATTTCGACCTCACACATTCTCACTCAATAAACGAAGCTCGAACATCATTGTAAATCAAATACAAGTCTTCATATGCATCAGTAAGGCCTAGCTATATAATTAGAAAGGTCTTTCAATGCAAAAGAAAAATCTTAACTCACTACTTAGGAAGGATCTTAACTTTTAAAGTCTCCAGGGTTCAAAAGGAGAATAATTTAACTTCTTCTAGCTCTTTCCCTACCAACCATTGAGTGTATATGCTCGCTCCATTATGGGGCCCGAGGAGCAAATCGTACTTAAGGGACAAGAATGAGCTTGGAGTTATGACGTTCCCAATTGTTTGAGTTCAAACCAAGTGCACTTGAAACTTTTGATTTAAATCGCCAAGGTGTATATGTAAAGCAACTTTTGATTGAGCTAACACTTAGCTTGTTCACGAGAATACAAGTCACTTGACCTACACCCTTGCAAATGGTTCATTCATTCAATCAATGAGCTCACCCAAGCCGCACATAACTAGCTAAACTAACCAACGTCCACACAAAACCCACATTTGCACACAAAAGCAGGTATGTATCGCATCATCATCAACGCGTTCCTAGATAACTATATGAAATGTAAGACTTAGGTCATGGCCTGTGATCACAGGACCTTGCTCTGATACCATCTGTAACTCCCCAAACCCCCAGGGTTAGGAGCATTAACGATTCTTAAATCCTACTTAAATTCTAGGCGAAATGAACAGAGTTCGCCTAAAAACTGAGCATTTTTCAGGATTAAAGCCTTACATTAAATCCTTGCAATGAATAGAAGCATAAACGGACACTGAAATAAGCTCAACGACTATACGCCAGAGTTTATGACTACACGCCAGAGTTTATAATTCTACAAGCTACTTGCTCGGAGCATATCAAACAATATAGTTCATTAATAAAGAAGGAAACAAAAGATACAACTTGACGGATCGCACATCTAGAGTACTAGGATTTCATGTACCAAAAATAACCAACTTAAGCAATGATGACTGACTAATCAGACGGTTGGCTCACATGGCCATACAGAGAAACTTTTGAACATTATGCAGTACATAAACTAGAATTCTTTGTTTACATACATCTACAACATTAGGGATACATTACATTACATTGTTTAACACATAAATCCACTCTCGTTTGTGTACACATGACACCTTTTCAAAGGAAGGGTAGACTCCAACCTGGTATAAGTAAATTGACTTCTACCAGTCACAATGAAACCTAGGAAAAGAGAAAATAGTAATTGGAATGAGCCACCACATGCTTAGTGAGTATTTCACGACTCCTTAAAAACCAAGACCATTTGCAGGCAATAATGATAAGTAGCAGGCACTCGTCATTTGTATATTGCTATCATATTAGGTAATCATAGTTCCAAAAAGGAATCATCATCACCCTTAAGCTTCATACTAGCCACTCAAACTTATTGCTAAGCTCTTGATGACCCAACTTCCCTAATGATCAAGCATTTAGGAACATAAGCAAGTAAGCATCAAGGATAGAGCAAAAGTGCTTGCAAATACTCAAATTGAAAACGCAGAGACTCATGTTGTCTTTAAAGAATATGCACATTTGAAAACTTAAATGCTCAATGCATTACAAGGATATAGCCACACTTTATTTGAAATTTCATTCAATCTATACTTGGATCTCATTCATAAGATATGCACAGGGAGCTTTCTTTTTTTCATTCAAAATACTTTACTTAGCCTCTTGAGGCTCATACTCTTTTAAAAAGAAAACTCTTTCATATTGGTCCTCTAATGACCCTTATAAGTTTTTCGAATCTTATTCGAACTGGCCTCTTAATGGCCCTTAAAATCTTTTGTTTTCTGAAATACATATAATGGTGAAATGTCAACTGTTTTTCCTACTTATTAGGAAAATACTGTTGGCATAAGATCATCATAATGTGCTGGTTGGGTGAGATCTATTTTCAACCTCTAGTGAGACTATCGCTCATGCATAAACATAAGTTTTTACTCTCGGGATGGCTACATAATTGGACATACACCCTCGTCAGGGTCTTTTAGGGTTTCCCACTACTGGGACTGCTCCCTAGGCTAGGAATTTTCCCATTCTAGCAGGTTCACTCCCATCTTACATATATTCGTGAGCACGTTATCTTAGCCATTTAAAGCATATGGCCATAGCGGTTGACAGGTTTGCTGTCTCTTACAGTGAAATCATTTTTCATACAACTCACTTTTTTTTAAAGTTTTTTATGCCTTAAAAACTGCATTCGTATAGTTAAAATAGGCCATCATTCGATAATAGTTATGACTAGTTTCATTTTCAGCCATGAAAACCTTCTTTTTATAAATTTCACCCTCGTGCACATGATAAAGCTTAATGACATGAAGGGAAGGGGCTCACACATAACACATTCAACACTTCATAATTCAACTTGAAAACCTCTTAAAATCGTAATGGAGATGCTAACTCGCAATTTGAAACACATTCGAAACTCAAAGCACTTCTTCGCTAGCATATATTTCAAACTAAGTTTCGTACTAGACATCTTACGTTGCCATTTTCAAGTCGTTTCAATCCTTTTAAACATAAGAAGGGGATATGAACTAACTAAAGCCTTAAACATCTTCGAAGTCGTTACTAGCTCGTTTTTAAACTTCCTAGACCTATCAACTATTCAGTTAAGTCACTCACTAAGCTATTCAACGATTTAGGATCTTTTGGGCGAGAAACATCTTAATAAACTAATAAGCAACTGATGAGTGTTTAAAAACTTCTCAATTATGAAAAGAAGCTTCTTAATGCCCTTTTAAATACGTCTAGCCTCAAAAATCAATCACATAGCATCACTTATTAACATCAAGAGGGAAGGGGTTCACAAGTAACACAGTCGTAACACTTCACAGGAACAGTTTCAGCAGAATCCACTTTAGTGTTTCATGAACCTTACAATCCACACGATTGTGGTTAACATCAAATCCAGGCTCCCTCCTCACATAACACCGACCACGAGAACCTCAAATCAGTCAATCGTTTAATTCACAAACTAACATCCATAAGCGTAGCATTTCTAGGTAATTACCACAAACAGAGTATAGATATATCCAAACTAATCTAATAATATAATTTAAGCATAATTCAGTTTGCTTTACAATTTCTTCAAATCGCCCGATTAGCATCCTATGAACGTAGCATTCACATGCAACCTTCAAAACAGAACCTAGGCACAATAAAACTTATTTAACAGCAACTTTAAGACATAATTTTACTTGTTCCATGATTCTCCAAATTGACCGTTTAATTAGCGAAGC
Organism: Carnegiea gigantea; assembly: GCA_029747015.1. NCBI lineage: Eukaryota > Viridiplantae > Streptophyta > Magnoliopsida > Caryophyllales > Cactaceae > Carnegiea > Carnegiea gigantea. The sequence goes on along the minus strand of JAKOGI010002001.1, from coordinate 3,777 downwards.
ATCAACTCACATGTAAGGGTCCTAAATCAGCATCATCATAATTTACCCAATTTTAGTTCAAATTCCTCCAATTGCTAATAATTGACTCGAATTCAACATGAATTAACTATAATCAGTAAGATTTATTGAAATTAGTAATAATTAGGAGGAGAGAAATACCCACCTGGATTCCAAGCTTAAGCACCTGTTCTAATGGCCTTTGGGTGCGTTGAGGAACCCAGAATTCGATTCCTAGTTTGCTGCCTAAATGCCATCTTTGGACCAGCTTGCCAGAGCTGGTTGTACTCGATTCATCACCCTCCTAAAGCACTGCTGCTACTAGGACTCTGATGGTCACCGGAATCATGCCTAATCGCCAGAATCGTGCTTAGTCGCGGTGCCTCGGGCTCCATCCCACTTCCCTCGCTCTTTCACGTAGTCTATCTCTCTATTATTTTTTGAATTTTGGAGGCCTACAGTGGAAGTCATGGCCGATCGCCGGCGTGGTAGTGGCCGGTGCACCAGCCGGCGTGGTGTCGACTCAGTGTCACCTAGGCCTACTCTTCCTTTCCTTCTCTCTCTTTGCATGTGTTGTGGGTCACGGAGGAGGGGTTTCAGAGTTACTGTTGGGCAGTTGGCCGAACTGGTACCACCCGCCATCGGAATCCGCCACCTTCTCCACCCCTTGTTCCCTCTCTTTCTCTCTCTCGGTCTCTCTCTGGCTTATGGTGGTCACCAGGGGAGGGGTTGTGGGGAACCAGAATAGTCCCCTCCTTGTCTGCTGTCTTCACGTAAAGAAGGGCTTCGACCCCTTTTTTGTCCCCCCCTTTTTCCTTTTTTTCTTTTTCTTTTTTTTGCATTGGTTGATGTTTTAGTCTCACTTAGCAAACTGATCCCAATGCTAATTAGTCTAGTCTCATTCAATCTTGACCTCGCACATTCTCACTCAGCTTACCAATTTTGCGTAATCATGTCTTGGGTACCTAATTAATGAATTTCCTAATTTTACGTAATTGCGTACTAAATCAGGAAAATTAACAAAATCACTCTGTATAAACATCACACCTAATGGACTCATAAACAAATAGCCTAACATGGTCAACTACATAGAACACAGTCAATGAAAACACTAACCTAAACAGTTAGCACGAGTTAAGAATCCCGGGTGTTATATTTTCCCCCTTCAAAAGAATTTCGTCCTCGAAATTCCAAAACACAAGATGCACACACATGGCACAATCTACACAACTCGCACTAAAATATAAAATTTTGTTTTACAATATATTGAAACCAAAAAGGGGCTTATGTTATCCAGTCTCCTCCTCGCCAATCCTTTTCGAACGGCTATTCACTCTATTTAGACGCCAAGGGCAATCACATAGAAAAGGGGCAACTGAGTTGGTGTGAAATACCATATTAAGCTTATTTAAAAACAAACACTGACCCTCAACTATGTAGACAGTATCTGCATGGTGAACAACAACTCTATGTATGTGTATCGTTAAGAATCGGCATCTACGGGTCTAACAATTGGGTCATGACATTTCAAGGTCATATACAGGTAGTTGCATTCTAAAACATGAATTCGAGTCACTTTTATAATCAAAATGTTAACCTAGAGACTCCTATAACACATTAGAGTAATAAGGACATCACATAGCATCACGTAGTACTACTTTAGTACAATGGCATCACATGTAACATGAATCAACATTACATACTAATAGAAACAATTTGTAGGGAAGATGCAATGGCAAGAATGTAAGTCGTTGGGTGGTGAAGGTTTAAAGATAAGTCACTTAAGGGAGCTAGATACATGATTTCTTGGTTATGCTTAGAGACGTGGAAGCGTTGGTATTGGGTTCAAAGCATAATAATGATAACACGCAGAATGGTAGCATGATGACTCATCAACAAAGCATTTGGAATTGAGGCAAGGCCACATACGATCATCATGATATAGTAAAATGGCAACAACAACAAGTATAATGGCTAACATAATACACCTCTAGAATTTCTTATGAAAAACCCACAAGGTACATGACATACACAAGAGTGCACATATGTGGCTGCAAACTCTAACAATCATTATGCCATATATTAAGTAATAGGTATATTATTACTCAAACTATATGGTAAGGTAATAGCGTTTGTAAAAGGGTAATAGTGTTTGTAAAAGGGTAAGTAATGACATAGAGGTCACACTGAGCAACAAATTTCATAACTTAAATCGTTTAATTAATTCAGTCACGTGCTTATTCAAACTCAAGCCAAGCAAACTCCAAGAACTGCATTTACTACACAATTCGTTCATAAAACACATAATTGATCATGAATAACAAACGTAAGTGACTATTTCAGCTTCTATGGGCTTTAGATTGTATAGAATGGCATGGTCACCGCATCTTGCTTTAAGTACGTGCATATGTAGTTACTCAACTACAACATAAGAACATATAATTCATAGCAGGAAAATAACTACCCATAGGCCATACTATGCCATGAATTACACTAGTTAAACCATTTGGTTAATTCAGTCACATGCTAAACCAAACTCAAGTCAAGTAAACAACAGGATGTGCATTTACTAAACAACTTATTCACAAGATACCTGCATGACTGTGCAAGTCAAGCAAACAACAGGATGTGCATTTACTAAACAACTTATTCATAAGACACCTGCATGACTGTGCATAACAAACCGAAGTAACTACATAGACTTCCATGACCTTTACATTATACATAGTGTTATGCTTCAAAAACACACCAAGCAACAATGCGTCTCGGCATGTAGGTACTCGAAACATCCACTTACACATAGAAATTTACGTTCATAGAATGAAGTTCGAACATCATTGTAAAGCAAACATAAGTCTTCATATGCATTAGTGTGGCCTAGCGATATAATTAGAAAGGTCTCCTAATGCAAAAGAAAAATCTTTACTCACTACGTAGGAAGGATCTTAACTTTCAAAGTCTCTAGGTTTCACATAGAGAACAATTTAACCGCTTCTAGCTCTTTCCCTACCAACCATTGAGCGCATTTGCTCACTCCATTATGGGGCCCGATGAGCAAATCGAACTTAAGGGACAAGAAAGAGCTTGGAATTAAAACATTCTCAATTGTTTGAATTCAAACCAAGTGCACTTGAAACTTTTGATTCAAATCGCCAAAGTGTATATGCAAAACAACATTTGATGGAGCCAACACATAGCTTGTTCACGAGAATACAAATCACTTGGCCCACACCCTAGCAAATAGGTTATTCATCCAATCAACGAGATCACTCAAGCCGCACATAACTAGCTAGACGCACCAACGTTCACGCAAAACCCACATTTGCACACAAGAACAGACACATATCGCATCATCCTCAATGCGTTCCTCTCTCTCTCTCTCGCTCTCTCTATATATACATATATATATATATATATATATATATATATATATATATACACACACACACACATATATATGTATATATATATACATACATACATACATACATACATACATACATATATATATATATATATTCACCCATATATACATATACTTATACATATACATAAATACACATATATATGCGTACATACATACATACATACATATATATATACATATATATATGTACATATATATATACAGATATATGTATATGTATACATGCATGTATATGCATACTTATATATGTATACGTATATGTATATATGTGTATATACATGCATACATATGTATATACCTGCACATGTATGTACATATACATGTACATATGTATATGCATATGCATATATATA